>QGMK01000137.1:0-40090 GCA_007825345.1 Lachnellula suecica | reverse complement strand
CTATCCAACACCTTCCACCCCTTCTCACGTCTGCCAATCGAGCTACGCTTCAAGATCTGGCATCTCTCGCTCACCCCACGCTTCGTTACTCTCATCGCCAAGGCAACACCTCCCGGAGAGCCTCCCAGCCGCTGGGCACCCAGGCATGCAGCATGCGACTGCTGTGAGCGCCCACGCCAGGAACTAGCACCTACCCTTCTACACGTCCATCGAGAATCAAGGGACGAGGGCCTGAAGATCTATAAGCCGTACCACTCGGAGGGGTTTGAAAGTCGTTATGTTAATTTGGTGATCGATACGGTTTACTTCGCGAACTGCCGTCACCATAACAATGCTTATGCCGTACAAGACCATGACGTCGAAAAACTAGTGAATGGAAGATTGGCTAATTGCATTGTTGAGGTATTGGCTACGACAGAGGACGACGTGAAGGACATTACTTCACTGGCGATATGTGGCTGTCAGGGACCCTTATATTGGTTTGACAAGAGCAATGCGGCTTTTGTTGCGAGCTTGAGAAAATATACGAAATTGACGGAACTCGTCTTCGCGCATGCAAAAACAGAGGAATTTGTGGAGGCGATAAGGACAGGGCCTGACGTGGGTAGCCGTGGAAGGCCCTCTGGGGGGCTACTCCACGCTTGGAATTACCGAAGGGATGACGAAGATGAGGCAACTGAGTACGCCAGAGACTTGGTGGTGAACTCTATGCAGGTAGCGGCAAATCTGAAGGAGATTTTGGAGCTTTCGACAAATGCAGGGGAGAGAGCGGTCATTCCGTCAGTTAAATGCGTGGTCATAACGGAACCAACTACTGTGGCTTGGGAGTGGAGACCCTAGAAGGGTGTGGAAACCGTCCGTACAGAAGTGCTACCTTTTATCGTTGGCACTTATGAAACATAGCACCATTCCTATATTCTTTCAATACCAAAATCAACTAGACTGAAAATGGTTTTCGTGTGCGAAATTCTCTTTCCTGTGGCACTATCAAAGTAACATCAATCTTGCATTAGATTGCCCGAGTCCTCTATGCCAAGCTCGAATCGAAGTTAGGAATGAACCTGCGTAATTCAAAGTCAAGTTCATGTCTGCTTAAAAGGCTTCAAAAGTCAAACTTGGACCTGCGCAACCTTGAAACTCTTCAGAGAAAGAAGCACAAAGGCTAGGAGTTCAATATCATGTACTATGAGCAATGCCGCTTTCATTGCACTCACTAGGTCTAGGTAGTTGAACCAACCAGTGCCGGAGGTTCAAATGTTCCCTGCGATCTATTGACCAGTTCATCTTGAACTGAACATTTTCAAATTGTAATTCTGGCCCTATGAGCATACTTTACTGCACTGTATATAAATTCATCCATTCATTAACTAATCAAACACCTATCTCCATACCAAAACCGCTCCCCAACTCCACGCAAACACTCAAGCCCTCCAATGCTGCACAAGCCCATGAATCCGATCAATAACGATCGGGAAAATAGCATTCGAGCTTTCCTCAATCAAAATATCAAACTTCTTAATAGCCTCATCCTCGCTGATCTCCAACAAGAATCGCTCCTGAACCTTTAACACAACCTTATCAGGCTCATACCTAATATCAGGAATATTGGCGTCGACCATGAGGCTGAACAAATTGAGGATCAGGTTCGAGGATTTGCGCAGCGTGGTGTAGGTAGTGAAGCAGTACTGCTTGAACTGGCGGTACTGGGGCGAGTTGGAGCCGCCCATGCCGTCGACCATTTCCTTGCAGAGCTTCATGGCAGGCGCGAAGGGCTTGGGGTCGCGGCCGAGGATGAAGCCGAAGTCGGCGTGGAAGAAGTGTCCGTCGGGGGCGAGGAGGAGGTTGTCGAGGTGGCGGTCGCCGACGCCGAGGAGGTAGGTGATTACGCAGTAGCCGGCGCAGGATTTGATGAAGGTTTCGAGGGCTTCCTTGCGGACTCCCAGTGGAGCTTTGTCGTCGGGGTTGTTGTACTTGAGGTATGCGAGGACAGTGTTGCCCTTGTATTTATTCACAATGCTTTGCAGACTCATGGAAGGCACAAATTGCACTGCTCCAGCTGTTGCTCCAGTTGCTAGGATCTTGTAAGGCGATAGCTTTAGATCGAGGTTCTCCTTTTGAAGGAGCTGGTCCATAAGGGTGATGATTTGTATAACCAGCTGATCTTGCCGTAAATCATCTCCTGTCTTGAACAGTATTTGGTACTTCTGCTTCGTCAAAGTTTTGAAGGTCATCATGATTGGGAATAGAGACGATTTGAAGACTGAAGTCTCGGCGGGATCAACCCCAGTAATCATGACTGATGGGTCGAGAGGTAATGGTAGAGGAGGATCGATCATGATGATCTCGTTTTTGGGATCAGCCAAGAAGTGTTTCACCTTCTCCACCTTGCGAGATATTGCATCGCGGGAAACTTTGATATCCCCTGAAATCTTTGAAAGCACTGCTATAAGTTCGGCTTGGCGGAGAAGGGTCTTTCGTGTTTCAGCCCCGCCAGGAAGCTTCACTAGCTCAGTCAAGAAATCGTATTCCACCTTAGCATATAATTTGCGACATTCGGCGCCTTGGTCTTCGCTTTGATCATCGCATTCGACCATGAGGTACCAGTGGAAGTAATTTCCAAGCATAAAATTATTCGTTGCTCTTTGTATGAGGAATTGAGCAAGGGAGGAGTTATGTGTGGCGTCGGAGTCAGGCGAGATACTTTCGAACTTGAGCGCCTGTACCAATTGCAGGAGGTAAAGCAGAAGTTCGTCATCGTCAGACATCCGGAGACGGTCCACAGCATATGCTCGAACTGCCGGGTTGTCAAAATTCGGACCAAGAAGCTCAAGAGCATCGTCAACATCAACTCCTGTCCATTTGTCTAGAATTTGCACCGCTTGCCGTGATTCGCCCTGATCTTGCCAGTTTACGGATTTGACAAACTTGGTCAAAGCTCTCTTATCTCGCGTCAGATGGTGGCGGTATCGCCAGATAAGATCTTTCTCTTCTGTAGTCAATATGTGCGTTGGCGAGTAGCTCATGATTCCATTCAACTCATCTCGAGTCTTCGCGTTTGGTTTGAGATCTCGATCCAAAACGCCCGTTCGATGACTTCGAACAAGACGTCGATGTTTGTTTTCCACTGGATTGTCTTTCGTACCGACTTCGGGGTCGTACACTCGAACCAAACGTCCTCCAAACCCATGATCTTCGACGTCATTCAGACCGTTGATGCCAGGGCCAAATTGGACTTCTGGTGGTGGCTTGAGCATGATGTTTGATTGAGAGGAAGACATGTATTGTAGGTGCGATACGGGAGGTGGAGGATATTCGTGATCGGCGAATACAATAGGAAAGTCAAATCGAGGCAGTTCCACAAACAATGTGAATCTTTCATCCTCAGTGGAATCTTCCTCAGCATCGGAACTTTGCCCTTCGCCGTTCTTCTGATCCTTCGACCCATCCAGTGTCAGAACCGTACTTCGTTGTCGAGACCGTCGACGCTGGCGGTTCTTTAAAGATGCGCTGGAAGCTTGGAGCCCTCTCTTCTCAACGCCCCGAAAAACCAGCTGGTCTAGCCACTCCACTCTAGGGATTTCGCCCATCTCGTGCTTTTTAAATAGTTTCTCCAGTCTATCCAATTCATCGCTCTCTTTGTCTATCTTCTGTGTGATGTCTTTGCCTTTGCGACGCGTTGGGGGAGTGGACGGCGTTGCGGACGAGTGGAGGCCATCGGCAGCCTTTCGACGATGGAGGTAGCATTTCTGCCGGCCCTTTTGAAGTTGATTCTCTTGGTCGAACAGGGGGAGTGTAGTTCCCCCAAACGGTATCGCGTGTCCTTGCGCGCCCTCCCCTCCCTTTGGGGATAAGTCCCAGATCGTTATTGCAAGCTGCGAGCTCAAAGGTAAATTCGAGTAATTAACAGGCAACGTCAGCCATTCATTCCACCTGGATATGTTAGCCGGCATGTTCCCAAGCTAAGGATTAGTCGACGCACTTTCTCTCGTTTTTAAATGGCTTGTAAGCAGTCTGGACAGGTACGGTGAGGGGCTTTGAATCCGCCCATAGCTGGACAGTAACATAAAGGTCGGAATGAGGGCTGTAGAGGATTTCGTTAGCAGATAAGAAATATGTATTTTCAGCAGATTCTTGTGTTACCTCAAGTTTGAGCCAATATGCCTCAAGTCATCCCTCTTAATAAGTGTTGAATATGGAATCTCGGTTTGCTCTCCTTCAAGGCTGATACTGTTAAGCTGTTAACTTCTGCAAAAATAGCTAAGTAATAAACAACTAACATCCGTATATTGAGGGGAATATCGAGAGCTTCGGAGCTGGCAAAAGAGAAGGGTTCCATTGCTCCCCATGGTTTCTCGACCTTGATATACTCCTCGGTGGGATTAGGAGGCAGCTCGCCGAGCTCCATCACAGCCTTCCGCACGGTACGGTAAAGTGGGGCCGTTAGTCGCGCTAACCCCGCACGTGCGCGCCCAAAGAATTGTTGGATTTGGACGCGACTATCGTCACTTGCGAATTTTAATACCAAAACCTCAACTTCACGACACATAGATCACCAATGCCACGATAGCGTCACGATCATCTTCTCGCGACTCCCAGATAACTTTATACTCCGTGCGCGACCCGTTGAATCGTCTTTGACGGCTTGTTTCGCGCGTCTGGGACGCGGTCGCAGCCTTCGCGACTTGACTTTCCCTACAACCGATTCCCAAACAACACACAGCTCTCGAAACATACACAATGTCGAGATCTACGAAAGTATCGGAATCGCCTGCCCCTTTCCTCGACCAAGATGACCTTTATGGAGCGTCTCCGGGACCTAGCAGACCGCGGGGAAACAACGCAGCGCCCGCATCAATGTCCCCCTCTCCAGTCGCGTCCGTGTCTTCCGACAAGGAGAACCGCTCCTCCCGACAGCCGTTGGACAAGGGGAAGGGTCGCATGCCTATGGGGCCTCCGCAGGGCACGCCATCTGCCAACGAACGCTCAAAGAGGAAGCGCACGATGGAAGGCGATGCGCCAGTCGACAGAGACCGATCGCGCAGAAGAAGGACGGTAGAGGTTGACGAGGACGCCTCTGAAGCTGATGATTATGATCCGGATCAGGATATTGAGGAACGTCGGAGGGTTCGCAAAGGGCTAAGAGATCTCACCAAAGGTGTTGCGGAAAATCGTTCCGACTATTTGACTGCCGGCAATACTGGCCTGAAGGATACTTTGATAAGCGCCGACCAATGGACGGACCAAGTCAAGCAAACATCAGACGCGACTATCGATGCTCGCCTTCTCGTTGCAACAGCCGACCTCTCCTATAAAAAAACTGTAGCGCTCACGTCTGGGGACACTGCGCTGGGTGTGGATCTGGAAGATTTCCTATCGAAATGTCGAGCATACATGCGTACCGCGCCTGCTGAAGAAGGGGAAGATGGTGGACAACGGGCTCCTAGCAGTACACAGCGATGCCGTGGTGGGAATGGGGATGAAGACGATGAAGATGGCGATATGTTCAACTGGTCGTATTTTGGGCGTGTCGCATGTTTACCACATATCGCTCGACCATCTGTTCCTGGATTCCTTCTTGGTCCTCTTTCGTTGGAAAAACGCGCGAAGCGGGTGGTTGTACGAAAAGCTGCTCTGAAAGTGAATTCGATACAAGAAACGCGACCAGAAGTATTGCAAAAAGGGGACATCCAAAAGGACGATAATGCGAACCTAACAACTCTCTGCACCCAAATTCTGGCCCGGGCAAAGAAAGTTCAAGACGACTTGATGAACAAGCTAAATGACGAAGTCGAAGAGGATACACCAGAAACAGAAATAGAGAAAATTTTAGATCGCCACGGTATCTCAGGAGATGGAGATCTTGCACTTCTGAAGTTTATCATCAATCCCTACTCATTTGGGCAAACGGTCGAGAACATGTTCTATGTCAGCTTTCTGATCCGGGATGGCAAGGCGGGCATCAAGACCGGCGACAATGGCATGCCATATTTAAGTTCGTTCTCCAATACCTTTGTTTCTTCTTAGCTGACTTTGACAACCAGCAATCCCTGAGGGTGGAGGTGGAAATAAAGCACACAGCGGCCAATCGAAACACCAAGCTGTCCTCGCCCTCGATATGGCCGAGTGGAAGGAAGCAATCGAGCTCTTCGATATCAAGGAGCCCATGATCCGACACCGAGAAGAAGAAGCGCACAGTACGGGTGCGAAGAGGGGGTGGTATGCTTAGATATCTCCATTCACATGCATTGGCGTTTACGGGATAATCATCGGCATATTTACTACATTTCGAACTGTATAAGTAATACGATTTTGGTGGGGTGCGATGGGTTTGCACATGCCTGGGGCTTGGGGATATGCTGGATGGGGAGTCTTTATCTATCTGCAAACACAAATCTAGATGGAGTTTGCTAGACGGATTCGTCTCACCAATATAATGTGGCCCTGTTAAAAGGGAATTTGATATCTCGCACCTATCCTTTTATCTATTGTGTCTTCTCGAATGTACACACATGATTTTCTGCTCCAGCGAGCGCATCTTACGGCCTAGCTATTCCTAATATTCTCTCCATCGTGCTTTCTAAGGATAGCCGGCGAGGCATGCTAGTCTTCGCAAGAACGCGTCGGCCAATGTTAAGACCTTCAAGCCCCTTCTACCTTTCTTACCTTCCATCAGCCCCGAACCCATGACATTTACATTTCAATTCGCTCCTCAAACTCTATAAATGCCAGAAGCTCCACGAACAAATTCTAGTCATCACTACTCATCCTCCCAATGCGACGTCCCAATTCTGCGCTGCTCGCAGCCCACCCTAAGATAACTCTCCGAGCTCGCTGTACACTGCGCTATGTTCGCTTATCGCTGGCTAGTGCCGAATTTTAATCGTTTGTTTAAATTGGAGTCAGTTGCTGTCAAATTGGCAGACATTCGCTCAGTCGGTGCTTTGGATGGGGTGAATCGTCGTGTAGGCCGAAGCTCTTTACTTGCTCTCTTCCTTTTGAGCGGTGCGGTAGGGAAGGTGAAGCGAAGACGCGGGAGGAAGAGGTCCCCATGATCGGTTTCTTTGCCTGTCTTGAGTTCTTGCTTTTCTCTTACGACAGTCTATTGCGAAATTTACATTCCCTAACTCCACACCATGAGTGAGCTTACGGATGGCCTGACGTTTGTTGACAGCTGTTTCTGAGTCCGAGGTTCACTCTTGGTGGTATTTCAGAGATGAGCGTTACATTCTCATAGGCACACCCAAATGCAGCCATTATCAGAACGCTCCATGAGCCCGGGTTTTCCAAACTCGCAGTACGACTCCTAGTGGAAGCCGCGAATTCTCTGTCATACTCAACAACAGCCCCCAGTCGATGTTCTTGCGCTTTCAAACGCGCCAGAAGTGTTGGTTTACAGTCAAGTTGGCGGCTGCTGTCAGGTCTAAGCATTCATCCAATCAATGCTCCAATTGGATATTATCTTGAAGATCTGCCTTGATACTCGGGGAGGTTTCGGATTTTGTTATTGGTTCCGGCAAGCTCCCGTCCAGTTACGATCCATCACTTTTGAGCTTGGTAAGTTGGAGTTGGTTGCTGTCGCCGAGGTCGCAATGGAGTTTGGAGTCCTTTTATAGACGCTTCCTGAGTCCTTGATTCAGCCTTCGCTGCCCTGGAAAGCTGCCGGGAATTTCAGTGGGGCTTGTTTGTCTGGACTATTTAACGTAAGATCTCAGCTTCCTTTCACAAGCAACTGTAAGATGAGAAGTACTGGACGGTGATCGATGATCGACTGTCTTCGAGTAGGATCTTGTTATGAACTCCATCCTTCTTTTCCTTCCTGAAACAAATTTTACGCCGTGAACTATTCGAGGGTGTGGTTCTTTTCGGAGGCGAAATGCATCGCATGTTGCTGTCATGAATAAACTGCTATCAATTTTGATGTTTATTCACAATCGCATTTCTCTCATCTCGTTCAGCACCAGCACTTAGCTGTAGTCTAGCGACCAGCCTGCCAGGCGTTTTGGGTTGCAATTTGCAAGCGCTGGGTTGGAAGGGGTTTCCGTGGGCCTCCGAAACATGGGGTTTTATTTTCGGACGTCTACATAGCGTGGGCGCGTGTAGATATGGGTTGAACGTATCTTTATGGTCTTTATACCTATTCATTCTAGGACTGAACTCTTGAGCGGGTTGCAGCTAGGTAGTGCTAGCTGCAAGGAAGTGCTGGTGCACTCGGGAAAGGGTTCGAGTAAACTTCATCAGCCGAGGAATCCCAAATTCCGTTTTCAATTACTCAATGCAGTGCATTGAGATTTATTTCAAATTTGTTGTTCACAAGGGTTATCTCATACGATCGAGCTTGCTCTGAAGCCACATTTCCATGGTCGTCTTAGAGCGCTGACATCCAACATGCCCAACCAACAACGGATCCCAGCATAGCTCGCATCCTGTAGGATTCATATTCTCGAGACGTTTATTTTGGGATGTTTGCACCATCATTTTGTCTTCCAAATAGGTGGCCATATTAAAACCACTACAAGTCGTGTTGTAGGTTAAGTCGGGAGCGGCGCTTCTTTGGGCGCCTAGGTCAAGGCCCGGTATTAGGAAACATTGAACTACCCAACATTTTACACTGTCACAAAACAATAGCTTTTGTGAGACACAGTGATGTCATGTTATAGAATGGAGTTCGCGTGGTGCTGACCCATGTTAGTTGGACCCCGTCGACAGCCAGCTTTGTGACCAGGGAGGAATCCTTCTGACAAGTCGTGCATATTATGAAAGGAAAGTTGTAGCTGTGTAAACTGAAGACGTGTGAAAATGGTATACTGCTAGTACAATTTTTACTACTTAAGGTAGAACTGTTTGAGCTCTGCTGCTTCTTAGAAATCTACCACAACACCATTTTCCCACACAACAAAACAGTTTCTTCAACGCGCTTCCGCCTTACCTAAACCATTTACCCACTGCGATCCCCTACTCGGCATACATTCCTCCATTAGATTTCCTTTCGACAAGATGCTCGCCCACGTTTTGGGCTCTGCCGTCTTCGTCGCGCTCGTCTCTGCGCTCCCAACTCCAGATAATCCAGATTTTGGCCTTGGTGGTAGTGTAACCTTCATGGATGCCAACGATGGCCTCCTCGGACTTGAACCTTTTCAAATGCCATTCGATATACCCATCCGTAAGTCCATCATTGATAGTTCATCCAAAGGCGTAGAAATCAAAGGTAACTGACCCGTGCGAGTGAAATAGCTGAGGGTGCCGTGTTCATGGAAAGCTTTGACGGTGGTGACCTTAACACCGCTTGCACTTTCGGGTATCATACGGGAAAGAATGGAGGGCTGATTTTCACCGGCCTTCCTGGCATGTACAAAATTCCTCGCAAGGCCAGTGGAAATGTTGCCTGCTCTTAATATGGGTCATGTTGGTAGTGACGTGAGCAGTAGGGCTTGGTGAGTGTACTTGGGATGGTAGGAATTCTCTGGGGGAGCGGATGGACTTTATGATGTAATACGGATGTGCACTCTGAATTCAAGGGATTTAGTGCTGTTTGTTCATGCATGAAATCAATAAAGACTGAGATATCCTCTTGTGCCCAAGTGCAGGAAATGCGGAGACACATGCAAGAGCTTGAAGCTTCACATGCTCGCTAAAAGGCGGGGTAAAGGGGCACTGGTCTTGCGGATTTCTGGTCAATAGGCGATACGTCTCTGGTAGCTACTATAGATCGTATGTATTGATGTTAAATAACGCATGATTCCAACTTGTGGACTTGGTATGGAGTAAATAAGAAAGAACGAAATAACTACGCATGCCTCCCGTTATCTCAACCCAATATCTAACTTCTGCTAAGCCAAACTTCAAGCATCTTGTCGAGAAACATTCTGGTTGGTATTGTTCCCAGAACTTGAGCCATTACTAGGTTTAACGGGGTACGGTGGGCGGTATATGAGTTGCAAAGGCTCAGTCTTATTCAAAGGTCCGTCCAAAACAATACCCCACGGCCCAGCCTCCAATGGACAATAATTTGTCTTTTCAGGAAGACTCCCGGTTTGGAAGAAGGTCTTAAGTTTCGAGAACCCGCATGTATTATTTGTGCTCCCAAGGGAATGCTTGAAACAGAGTTAGCATCCTAGTACAAAACGGCCGGCCTAGGTGACACTTACTCCAACTCCCTCGATTGTGAGGAGTTGCGCACTCGTGAATATCTGGGACGCTTTTTGGGCGCTGGTGAAATTAGCAATGAAACTGCTGAGAAGTATATGAGGCTTACTTTATATGAGGAGTGATCGGATCTAAGGTATTGCCGATGAATAGGATAGGGTTTTTTGTTTCACCACCGAAAGGACCTAAATACTCAGCATTTGGATGTTCGCGCATGAAGCTTGACTTACCTGAGTATATATCATTGCTCACAATTGGCCAGTTGGCGCAAACAATCGGTGTCATGAACGCTCCCTCGCCGCCCAAAAAACTCTGTGCTTGAAGGTCCTGGAGTTGAGGCCCCAAATCATGGAGTGAGACGTTCTGTAATTTATCTTTCTGCTCAGAGCAGAGAACTGCCAGTAACCAAACACTTTCAGGAGCATTCTGAGATACGTTGAGCGGAAGAACTGAAGATAGTTCCAGCAGGTTTGAGGCATTTAGCTTTGGCAAAAACTGTTCGACGTGAACGAGAATCTTGTCAAGATTGGGAAAGCGGTAAATTGCGCTATATGTCTCCATGAACAACTCATATGTCAACTCTTTCAAGAGGTTATCAATGTTTGTCGCGTTGCTCCAGCTTTGCTCCGTGGCGTAAGTAGCATTCAGATTCAATACCAAGGTCTCAAATCGCAGAAAAATATCATGGGGGGTTGACCCCGTGTAAAACTCGCACTGGTCTGGACCTGCAAAGTGGCAATAGTGGAAAAACACTGAGAACGCATCATCGGTGGATGCGAGACTGGTATCATTGAACGCGGTTCCCACTGTCGTCCACGAATCTAAGAAGAGTCATTGGTATCTCGTCAAATCTAACCGTATACGCAGCAAAATTGGGGCCGGGCGAAAAGAGTGCTTTCCCAGCGCCGTAAGTAACGCGGAAAAGGGCATGATTCAGGATATTTACTTACCCATATCGACAACACCATCTAATGCCATACGTCCTACTCTATCTGGGAACATTGATGCGAAGACTTGACCAATAACGGTCCCGTAAGAGATCCCCCAGAAATTCAATAGATGTGGGTCTTCCAATTCCGCACTGTCTTGACTTTCAGAAAAAGCGTCCAACATTGACACACGATATCTCTAACAACAGTTGTAGTAGACATGTGGACTCCAGCTTCATTTGAGTCACCAATAGAGTCGTAACACTCGCGGCCCACTTGCTGTATTTCAGGGAGCTGGTCGTCGAAGTCTGCTACTTTGTGTGTTGGACCATATAACTTATCTAATGATCGACGGCGGGGATATTTAGATCCAGTGATATTGGATGAAAGTGAACAGTTCGCCTATCAGAAGGTTTGTCGTCGGTCAGTAAGATAGATCTGTGAGATTGACCGTGCTAGAAATTATCACAGGTTATTGTACCGCATTAACCTGAAAATAAAACCACTTAAATGTCTCACTGGACACGGGACACCTGTTATGGTCTTATTTTCTGATCAATACGGTACGTGAGTTTCACTCACCACTGGAGTACTGTGGCCGATCCCTCGAGGATCCCAGCTAACAAAATCATAGTTTGAACCTATTCCTATTTCCACCTCGCCATACGCGACTATGTCTGGGAGTACTTCGGTACCCGGGGCACCCGGGCCGCCTGGATTATGCAGAACCATCCCTTTGTAAGGCTTTGATGTTGCGGGGTATTTGATCATTGGGACTCCAATTCTAGTGCCATCTGGCTTTGAATAATCCAGAGGAACCTGATGAAATTATCAATCGCACCGCAGTCTAAGTTCAAGCCAGCAGTAATGCAGCTTACATCAAGCTTAGCACAGAAGAATTTGTCGTAACAGGTATACCATATTAAATCCGTTGAGGCTGTAATCTGCACTTCTCGATTAATAGGCATGTTGTTTGGAAAATCGCGTCCAGAGCGATAGGTTGGGGACGTACCTCCGAGAAATCCCAGTTCCGAGTTAAAGTACGCCTGAGAAGCGACGATCCTTGTGCCAGCACGAAGAAGCTGCACAGGAATAGGATTTTCAAGACCCCTAGGCGCAACATTACCATCGGGCTTCCTTTCAACTGTAATATCGGTGGCAAAATTACGTGGCAGGAAAGAGTCAGTATTCAAATCAGAATAACGTGCAACTGAGAAACACGGTTGAAATCTTGCGTGCGGAATTTTAATTTTAGAAAACTCCATTATGTCAAGCGCTTTTTAGAGCCGCCCTCGAATCAAGTTTCCGTAGTACAGACTCTGGGTCCAAATTAGATCCCGCCTTCTTAGATCCCGCAAGTCATCCGCATCCGCAATCGCCAACCCCAAATTTAGATGCCTCACACGGTGGGGAATATTTTTATAAGAGATGAACGTATAGTTTGCGCACACTGCCTATAAAAGAAGTAGGGTTCAAGTGTCATTTTTGAACAATTCGTTTAGCAAAGAAAACAAACCCGGCAATTGCTTAGTTTGGTCCACGCTCACCGTACCAACGAAGGCCCGATACAGATTATAAGCCATAATAGTAAGTTATATAAGGAACAAATGAAATAGTGTAGAATATTCGAATTTTAAATCTTGTACATGGCGGGTTCATTCAAGCCTTGTATTGCGCCGAAAATGCAGGCCGCAGGCTTGACAGTTCAAAATCCCTGAAGAAATACTTGTAAGTTGACCTTTTCTTAGACTGAGGCTGTTTCCAAGAGACCTTCCTAATGAAGAGTCAAGAAATTGCCCCTCCTTTGTAACAAAATAATTGATGACACATGAAACGTTGTACAAAAAACGAGGCGAAATATGCAAAATAGCGAAGGAGGCACCGTCGTACGGATATGCAGCCTTGCATGCGAGAAACCCAATTCCCAAAAACGGCAGAGAAACACGAGATGTGGGATTGCATGCTGCAGGTGCACGCAGAGTACAGTGGGTATGTTAGGGAGACGCTGCAATGCACCTCTGACAGCACCAGGGTCCCCTCGCGAGCTGAAGGCCAGGCCTAAAGCTTTGTCGGGTCAGCAATCACTTGATGAACTTCTCATGTTGAACACGGCAAGATGAAGCCCGAAAGGATCAAGTTCCAAGCCACACAAGCAAGTCGTTGCTGCCGGTAATCTTAAACCAACATCACATCCGGTTGCAGTTGCACAGGGCTGACTTCAACCTTATGTCTAGAGAGCTTCACGAGATGCCTCCTTGTCATCCCCACACGATCAAATCAGCACGGCGCGGGAACGCTCCCTAGGATTTTTCTTGAGGCTCAAGTAAGCGCTCGGTTGATAAGGAGGAGGTGGCGCAGTGTGATGCGCCGAGAAGGAGGCCTCGCTTGCTGCCCCTCTTTTCCTTGTGATCCAGACCCCGCGTGCGACCTCATCCATCACGAAAAAAATCGAGAAAGGGGTAATAATACATCCCACTGCTACCTCGCACGAGTATCCTCAGCTGCCTCATCTCACTGCTTCACCGCTTCTCTGCAAAGGTATCATTTGTGCCCAGCGATGCAATTGCTGCCTATTTGGACGCCCTACGGCCTCAACGAGGCAAACACGCTAGGGCGAGAAAGTACCTTCGTATCTCAACGTTTTGGTGTTTTGCCTTACTGCTTGCGGGCTTTCGGTGAAGGAGAGACCAGCTGAGATGTAAATCTCGGGGTCCTCAGGAGCGGTAGAGCCGTGATTGAAGCAGGTGCTGCAAGTGCAGCAAGTGCAGCAAGTGCGATTGAGTCAACGCCTTGCCGTTTCGGAAGTGCAGTTTCGCCCGTTCTCCTCGTTCTTTAAGGTCAGGAAATCAGTTTACTGCGGACGGTCTGCGCCTTCATATATGTATGTGTTGAAGCTGTAATACTGTGCTGCGCCGGGTTGGCAGACGGCGAAGGGTTCTCATCCAGAGTATTCCGTGAACCGGGTCCTGGCCTCAATAAGGCGTACCACCTTTGTACTCGGTCTCAGATCTTGGCGCAATAGACGAGTTAGGCAAATAGATCCGCACAGTCTTCGGTGAGATTAGCACCAATGGTAGGAGGCCTCGTGGAGATTTGCCCTGGCGATTTTCCGGCCTCCTTGTACGCCTTGGAGGTTAAGCTCAGTCTCTAAGCCTCCTGAGCTTTTGAGGGGTCGATCGTGTCCCATTCGAGACATCAAACCCCAGGAACGGTCGTTAGGCTGCTCACTGTGCTCAGGGGAATGATGAGGACACAACATCCTGATCTGCAATCAAGATCCCTGGGTCGAGGATCTACGTCATGAAGACGCATATCGCGAAGGCTGACCTCAAGATTGAAACGTGTAGGGCATAATATTCGAGGAAACAGTCTATAGATTGAGAAGTCTAATGCCAAAACCAACGCTCCAAATCCTTCAAATGCCCGCTAATCGATACAATCATGAAGTGGAAATTGTAGCAAGAATGAACTGGGTATCCTCCGTGGGGAGTCGCTGTCTGTAAACTTATCTCAAACACGAACACGCCATGCCAACCGGAAATGCAAAATTCATGACAGCCTCAATGCACACTCCCGAAGGAAACTAAATGAACTCCTCTCTACGCCTCATGCTTCGAACTCCACATGGGGTAGTACCCACGCGAACGCCTGCTCATCCAGTCGAGCCATAGAGAAAGTTTCAAATTTCCTAAAAGATTGCGTCAGCCTTACGATAGGGAAGATTCATTGTGTGCATACCTATCAAGCCGCGTTACGGACTTTGTGCTTCTCCAATTCGCAATATTGGCAACGAATGTGCCCGCAATGGTACTCCGGGCAGGATTCGGTATTGACTGGCAATGCACAAGAGGCTCCATTACAACTACAGCAGGTCCAATACCATTCCCAATGGTACGCATCTTTCCTCTCTCCTCCTTTATCCCCGCCCTTACTACTACGATGGCCACTGCTTGAGTGTCCATGGCTCGAAGACCCGTGACTTGCGTGCCCGTGTTTGCTGTGATGAGCCATAGTGTCTTAGGCGAAGTGATATCAAATGAAGATAGAAGTTGGCGGTGCTGAGACGCTGGAATATGATGTGAGAGTTGAGTTGGTGTTGTGGTGGAGAGGTAATGAAGGTTGATGGCTTTCAACTATCTGGCCGGTTGCCGAAAGGCCTTATATAAAGCATCTGTAGATGAGTCTTCCTACACAGCCAGGATCTGGGCAACTCCACCGAAGCATAAAATCAGTCCAAAGCCCGGCTACACGCGATGGCAGCCTTGAAACTCCATGACATTGACCATACACCTGACGAGGCGACCATGATCGGCCTCGGGGAGAGCGATGGCCCCCTTTTCAGTCCCTTATCATTCGATTGCTGTGAGTGTCCTCCGTGGCTGAGGTCAAGGCAATGGAATGTAATTAGATGAATGGTTGTGAACCTGGCATGAGGTGATGGCTGAGTATGTGCAGGTTACCATGACAGCTTCGAGCGGTGACAGAGTGAGGAAGGCAGACGGAATGCTGGAGTATCGCCCTTAGGAGTCATGAGAGTACTGCGCACTGCCTTAGGGTTTCGGTGTAGGATTCCATGAAATAAGTGGTGAACATGACGAGGGCGAAGGGGAATCATCTTAAGAGCTCGGACAGCCCCAATTTGAGCGAATGGTCACGTATCCAGCTTCTTGGGCGGGGGTAATAAGTAAGTTAAGTGAGTGGAATTCGGCTTTGCCCGGAGCTTTGACTTAAGCCGAAAATCCGCACTAGAGGGCCGGTGTGAAAGGAAGAAAGAGCCTGGCAAGGCTGAACTGGGCTCACTTATTCGCACTAATAAATCAAGAGAAGGAGAAGAGAAGGTCTAAAATAAGCATAATGTAACCTTACACAAAAGTCTAATAAATCTAACGAAGGATCAAGCAAAAAGCGGATAACAGTACAATCCTTCAAGGAAAAACAAGGCTGCAGCAGCAGATGCAGAACAGGGATTGTTGCGGCTCTGCGAGGCTCCACTGCACGATGGGCCATTAGGCAGCAAACGTGACTCGTGAGGCTGAAATATATGTGGAGATCTAGTACAAGGCGCAGCTATTTCGGTAAGGAGATGTTATGACACATGACGCAAGGAAATGAGATCTATGAAACAGTATCGAGGTGTCCGAGTCTGGCGGAAGCGTAGCGTGCGTTTCCAACCGAGGCGAATAGGATTCAAATAAGCCGTTTATGCTTAGACCAGGACTTCGAAAGGTGAGAAATTCGATTGGGTCGTAAAAGTGGAGAACGAAGGCCGTATTGAGATAATCTCCATGGGTCGCCGACTGCTCGGTCGGCGATACTGGCTAAGCAGAACGTGCATACCGTGGAGCAGCAGTATTCGGAAGACGAATCGTCAGATTTGGAGACTATCGAGATTACTATAAGTCTTTTCTTTTTAGCAATGTTGATCATAGACATACGCATCTCTATACTAACCATGTGCCTGAGAATTGTCACTCCACGTTTCTGTCACTATGTAGTCTCCACCTTACAGAGTTCGCAGCGAGCGTGGCCACATTCATGACAGTTTGGCGTATAGGTGATTTCGTTTGGGCCTGAACCATCTTGACAACAGTACCAAACACATCTCCTTTTCGAGGTTGGTCCACGTTCTTGATATGGCCCGTAGAAAACTGGGCATGAAGGGGTGACTTTCGGCCTGGTAATCTTAGATAGATCATTTTCGTCTGCTTTTTTTATGGGATCGAGTTTCTTTGGGTGCAGCAGGTTCGGGTGCTGGCGTATTGGTATACCCACAAGGTTCGATGGTCGCGTTCGCATCGCGAGGTCGGAAGCAAGATGTGCAGTGCTCATTGAAGTAGACTGAATGCGGGCCGTCTCGACACCAAGCGCAGAACCAAACTCTGGTATCGGGCATGTAGAGCTTGAAGATATAAAACTACACTTCTGCCGGACGTAGTCTTGGAATTGGCGACTAGGTAACGCCAATGGATGAGGACTTTCGAGAAGAAGACATATTGCAGTGGGAATTGAAGGTTTCTTTATACCATTCTACAACTGAGTAAAATTATGTCCTTGTAAGTAGGACAGGGCAAAGAGAGCCCTGAATAAAGGGGGAACATGATGCCCCTCGAAGGCGAAGGAGCGCAGGGAGAGGGCGACTTATAGGATCGAAGGGCAAACTGTCAGCTGCGTCCTTGACTGCCATGAAGTGTGCTGTCCCGGAACTATCCAGGATATTTGGCAAGACGACTGCTGATATCGCCGGAATTGGCTACCAGGAATAGCTGTTCTGCCAATTGGCTTTCCCAGACACTTCAAACGGTAAGCAACGGTAGCCAGCATCTAGTTTGATTAGGTCTTGTGAGCTCATTTCCTCTTCTCCGGAAGCGTATCTTGTCATACGGCGGAGCCTGGATTGGACGCTGGATCCGAATCCGGCCATTGCTGAAGGAAAACAGATTTTTGACATGACTATCAAGCCTCATAACACTTGCTAGCTTAAAGCTTCCTCTTATTTCCGCAAATTGAGCCTCGTATTAGAGCCAGTCGAAAATCTAGTGGTTCGCCACCAGTACACCCTCTTGCTGCCAACACAAGGCGGCTCTGACTTCTACGCCGAGAAGGGCTGGTCTTGCATCTGAGACAAGACAATCGGCTCAGCGCCTTCGAGGTAAACTTAACCCGAGTACTGTACCGGATTGAGAACTACTTTGCTCGAAGCATTAGTCGGTGCCAAACAAAGTCTTGCCGTCCACGCCGTCCACTCCACCAGCAGAGGCTCGAAGAGGCGGTTCAATGAGGCTCAAAAATAGCCTGGAATAAGTGAGGTCAAGTCTCATCCCAGTACAAATACTAGAAGAACAGAATATCGTCAGACTCCTGCAATTGACAGATTCCGGGCGTTTCCTAAGGGCGAAGCCCCCAAGAGGAGGGCGAGACCAAAACCCATTCTCCTCATCAAAGGCGATTGGACTGGTATACCGGCTCTTTCCAGTTGGGGGCGGTGGAATCGGAAAAGACTGTGGGAAACTCCCTTGAGCCCCCAACTTAGTTGATTTGATGAAGGACTGTTGCACAACGGAGGGAATTCCGTAACGAAGGTCTTTCTGCCTCAAAAGCGTTCTTAAGATAGAAATATAAGGAGCAAAACCCTCCCATCCTTTCAAAATCGTGATCCTTCTGCTGCAATGGCCAAGGGGTGAAGTCGTTGATATTACCTTTCGATGCATCAAAGAAGCAACGTTAACGTGGACAGGTGAGGCTGACATTTCCTTTGGCGCTAATCCGGATTAGTGTTGAGGCTTGGGCTGGACCTCTGAGCAACTTCCTTCCCTGCAACATCAACAGCATCACTTTGCACAATGGCAACTCAGTATCGACATTGCAGATATAATTCACCTCGATGACACCAGGCCATAGCGGAATTGCTTATCCAGGATATCCGACGCGACCGCGAACACGGCAATAACCTCATGTCCGAACTTCATTATGGACAAAGTTCAGAAGATGGCTGACCGCAACCGCTCGGTCAACATGTGGACCGCGCGCATTATCCCAATAGTCTTGGCTGGAGTCGTTGGGTACGCCACATACGTTCTTGTGGCCCTTTTGTGTGGTAAGTAGAGCCACATTCCAGTCTGCCGTGGGGAATTCTGTTGACGATTATTAGTAAATTACCTCTTGGTAAAACACCATGACCGAGGCGCCGCAATCCCCATTCTTGTTATATACTTCCTACTATTCATACCCATGGCCGCGTCCTTCTTTCGAGTAATATACGTTACCATCTTCGACCCTCCGTATGTTCCTCTAGGACCGGCGGCGATTCGTGATAGGGAAAACAAAGCACAAAAAGGGCATGGTGATCTCGGGGCTGCCGAGTACAACCCGGGAAAGTACAGGAACGACGTGGACTCTCCTGGCTTGGAGCTTTTTTACTCGAAAGATGTATTTGTTTGTGTAAGGGATGGAAAGCCAATTTGGTGTTCTCATTGCGCGAATGTGCGAATGCTCACCCCTCCTCAGCGATCCGACGCTGACTATGGTATTTCAGTGGAAGCCAGACCGCGCCCATCATGATAGTACGTCTGGCCGCTGTATATCAAAGATGGTAAGGAGCTCTCCTCTTCATCTATGAAGAATCTTGGTACTAATTCGTTGCAGGATCATTTCTGCCCATGGTTTGTGAACCTATTTATCTGCAGCTTCTTCTCAAACTAATATATTATATGTTTAGGGTCGGTGGCCCAGTGGGCGAGAATAACTTTAAATTCTTCATTCAGTTTAACTTTTGGACTGCGCTTTATTGTCTTCATTTACTTATTGTTATGTCATTTTACATTCATAAGCAGGTTGCAGCAAAGGTATGCTTCCTTTAGATTTCTGTTTATAATTAAACTGACATATCGCCTGCAGGATGAAAGTGTAAACAGACACCTTGCCGCTATTCTAGCGCTGTAAGCTTCAAATATTCGACTTTCTGGCTAATGCTAATTCGGTTGTGCCAGCGCTGGTTTTTTTGGCTTGTTCACCGGAAGCATCGGCGGGACATCAATCGGATATGCTATTTCAAACCTAACACAAGTTGAAAGCCTCGGCTTGAAGACGAAGATAATCACTCTCGCCATAAAGAAACCTCCTCTAGAAGAGCTCAACAGAATCTGCCTGACTAAGGCCCGCAGCCCCTCATACAACGTGATCACATATCCCCTTCAGCCTGAGCATGCTGCAACCTCGGCGCAGCCGCAGCTTCTACAGGCTCCTGTTCAGTCAAATGTGCATGCAGATCAAGCCGAGCAGAACTCGGAGTCTCTACCAGAGCAAACCTTACAGCAGCATGCACCCCAACCCACATTGATGCAACCTCAAGAAATAGCGTCCTCGAATTGGCCAATAGAGGGTGTGCCAAACTCATCGACAATTGTAACAGCAGTATCGGAGAACGCCCGACCAATTGGAGACGTAGAGAATGATATACCGCGAGAGAGGGTGTCCGCAAGGGATTTACAGGCGACTAAAACATTTGCGATCGCAAACATGCGACCTGGCGAAAATCCATGGGACCTGGGATCCCGTCAACTGAATTGGGAAACCGTGATGGGCACTAGTGTTTTGGATTGGCTCTTGCCCATTCACCGATCACCGTGCTGCAACCATGAGAATCCAGAAAGTCGCTTCAAACTCGGTCCCAATGTCGATCTACTCCGCGCAGACTGTGGTTTTATCATTCCGGGGGATATTATTTTGCCAGAGCGCCGCAAAGGTTTGTTCGGTTTTTTTCGCCGACCTCCCGGTAGAGATATTGAGAAGGCCAATGGTTCCGAGAAAGACCTGGCACCGAGTCACGCACCAAGGAGTCCTGCAGAGAATGCAACTTCAGCTCATGGATCCGAGGAAGGGACAAAGATGGACACTCTCGCGGCTAACGGCCACACTTCACAACCTTCCGCGGCCTAGGTCAGCTACGCTCTGTTTTTTCACAATCTTGCTCTCAAGATTCTTGTACGACATGACATGTACTTTATGTTATGAGCGGGTGGCGCTCACTTTGGAAAGACTATAGAGATAGATGCCGGCGATACCCGTGATGATTGTGGTAGTATTTTGGAAGCGAATCGGTGTAACAAACGGTCTATGTGTAATCTAATGAGTTGGCAGTGTGGTTGAGGGCACGCAGATGACACGCAGTAACGAAAGGCTTGGATTACTTGATGGTACACAATGGGCGCGATTTGGAGTTTCCTGGGTACATCATTGTCTATTTGTGGATACAAGGCTCAGGGTTACACGAGCTGTACCCACGGTATATATATATCAAAGCAAGGTGATATATTAGTTAATGTATATTTCTGGAACACTTATCTTCATGGAACTGATTGGGAGCGAGGTCTGAAACGTGAAACGAACACCAACACTCATCTGCGCCTCAATCTATCCCGCTGATGTAGATTAAGTGAACCCGGTGGCTTGGTCCCTATTAACAGAACAGCCTTGGCGATATATGCGCACTGGGCCGCACACTGCCCCTTGTCTCTCTTTACGTAGCTCGAACCCTGAACCTTGGTTTCGGTAATGTTACATGCGTTTGAGGGAAAACCCTACCTCAACCTCACCTCTACCCCAAGGCGTCGCCAGTAAGCAAACCGAGTACGCAACGGTCATCCTTCAAGCAGGGCGCTGGCGTTGTAGCATCACGTGTTGGAGGTTACAGGCGTTTTACTCCGTTCAACAAATCCGAACCAGCTCCTTAACCACGCAGGCACTAGCCAAGATCGGGTGCAAGATGCGGAGTATGCCTCTCCACAACTCTGTCGATATTCGATAACTCCGTGACAGCAAGCATAACTCCGTGCTAGCGAGCAAGACGGAGCATGATGTGGGCAAGGTAATATCATGGGAGAGCCGATACCTCCGACTCGAAGGGCCAGGCGCCAATATAAAGGAATACCCAGAGCCTGATAGACTCAGGCACAAAATCAAAAGACTCTCGAACTACCTTCTATCGACACGAGCACAAATACGAACATACCTCTTAGCCATGCCAGCTCCGCAAGACCTCAAAGCCCACACGGCCGCCTTCCTCGAGGCATGGTGCAACGCGTAGGATGTGCCGAAAGGCACTACCTATCTCGACGCGTCGGTGATCCAATACCACGACGGCGGTCCTCCCAAGAAGGGCGTGGAGGAGTTCGTGGCGGCATGGTCGAAGGTTATAGAGCTCGTGCCCGACTTTAAGTACGAGATCAAGGATTCCATTCAAGAGGGACATAAGGTCTGGGTCTATGGGAGGGTGACTGGCCTGCCGGGTGGAGCGCTGGGGACTGTGAGAGATACTGTCGACATGTGTGTTTGGAATGATGAGGGGAAGCTGGTGTGGGTGAAGGATGTGCAGAGAGTTGTTGAATAAGAGCACGTTGACAAGGCTACTTGGCTAGATGATCCTCGATATGGACGCGGGTTTTCACCGAGGCCTTTGCTGTGGGCTATCTCGGACAAGGGGGCTTCAGCGACGAGTGTGTCGACCATTCAACTGTGCATTGCCTAGTCACGATCGTCTGAGAATCTGTTCGAGGAAGAATTTGCCATTGTGAACTAGGAAACGACGCAGGGCGAAAAATATGAAATAGAAATGAACCGTTCCAACGACCTGTCTACCTCCAACAAATGATCCGAACATCTCTCAGCCGCTTTAAATGAAAGAAACTCTAAAAATCTATACGAGTTGACGATTGGAAAATCCACCGACGCCTATTACCCCTGAAGGTACTCGTTCCCCCTCAAACTCAAACTCAAACTCAAATAATAAATGATGAAGTACAACATAGGAATGAGTTCTCAAACTCCAGACCTCGAAAGGGAGATCTAAGAAGCACAGAATATGACACTGAGGCCTGGCAATAGCTAGCAACTGCCTAATACAGTAGGGTCGACGACGACTATTAAGATCTTACCAATAGGCTACCCAATTGCCGAAGAAGCAAAAATAAGAAAAGAACCTCAACGGACAAGATATCAACGACAAAGAAGAACAAAACTTCCACCAACGCCCACGTGTATCCCTATCCTTCGTCCAGTCGAACATCTCACAAGCTGATGGTGTCCTCCATCAAAAGTTCTACCAAACACCTGCTGACCTTCGTCCACAATGGATGCCAATAGACCATTGAATGTGGCAAAGAGCCCGATCTAGCGCTCCATCTTCACAAGTCAGAGCAGTCGTACGGACACTTCCCGTGAGAACAATCGGGGCAACTATCTCCATAGTAGTCTCGATTCACCTCACGGCTGCACTGGCAACACTGCCACCATCCATAGGTAGAAGGCGGCAGTGTGTCTTGCATGGCACCCAAGGTTCGTTGCGACGATGTTGTCGGAGCCCAAGCCTTCGTTCCTGTCAAGGTATCACAGCTATCGCATCGAGTATGGGTGCAATCCGGACATGAGTCGCCCCAGGTTCCCTCGTAAACCTCGCGGTCACAACTGCAACATTTCCAGTACCCGGACATGGTAGTCGTGATGCGACAAGAGGAAGACATGGCTCAAGTTGTCTGAAGTATCAAAAGTAAAGGCTCTTTGCGTGCTTAGCGTAAGTGAGGCGGCTTTCGGTTCTTATTGAGAGGAGAGAGTATGGCAGAGGTATGGTCGCTACCGCAAGTGCGTATTTGGAGGAGCTGTGGAGAGTATGAAGTCGGGCAGCAGAAGAGATTGAGGAGAGAAATGTTCGAGCTTTGAAACTGCTGTGATCCCGAGTTTTCGAAGTCGTTGATGCCTTCTTCAACAGAGCGGTGGCGTTCCATCTTATAGTCTACAGAATCAGCTTCAGACCAGCTTCGGGCACAGTAGTTGAAGTGTTCAAGTGAATGTACGCCTGCTCGGGGCACTCAACGAGCACCAATTTCCCTTCGATGACCAACTTCCTTTTGAGGCTACCTGCCTCCGAGCCCCTCCATACCACGCTGTTGGTAGTTGAGGCTTATCCGCAGGTCGCTGTTCGGCCAGACTGGCGGGCTCCCAGGTGGAACGCGTACGCAGAATAGCAGAAGTCGAATGGCTCCTCGGAGCATAGAAGCTCAAGTTAGCCATGAGAGAGCTCTGCTGGCGACGATAGACAACGTCGCAGAGCAGGGTATTACCCCGGAGGCCCTCGGGCATCCTGGCAGTGCAACTAGAGAAGCTATTGCGACGTGATCATGTTCGATCGTCTCCATGGCCTTGTATGGAAGAGCTCGCCTCATCCTCGCCTTTTAAAATTGCAAAAGTCTGTAAATACCCGGCCTTGGAGAATGTATCTGCAGCCCGCCCAGGGTGGTGGACATGGCAAGACTCGTAAGTGATCATGACTTCAAAGCGAGTGGCCCCCAAGCTTTCCACTTGTCCGTCTCATGTTCTCTTGGCAGTCCAAATAGCTTTCAGAACAATGGCCCCGATTGAGGCTTAGCGGGATTCTGAGGCTGTCGGTCTTCTGAATAGCATCATATCCATTCTTGTTTTGAACCACCAGCCCAATAGCTTCATGCTTCTCTATGCCACGTGTTTCATATCCTTTCAGCACTGCCCCTTTGAGCTCCAGCGATCTCGCAGAGCAATTCGTTCGGGCCCTAGGTATGTTGTTGATGTTATTCGACAAGGCTGCGCTAGACTAGCTCAGGGGCCTCTGAATTCCTCCTCGTAGGCTTGGAGTCACCCGACAGTAACCCTCTTTCCGATTTCGGAGAATAACGGTACAATGAGCATGTCCAGCGTCATTGGCATGCTGATCTGTACTCTCTGCTATTCAGGGCGGTTGCTGACGATAGCAACAGGGTACGGAGTGACAAGAGACCTGGGCATGAATCGAAACCATAAGGCTGGGGAATATCAGAAGACTTTCGCCTCCATTCCAACTTGAACGACTAACGCTGAACCTCGGGCTCATTTCCAATGACTCGGTGAAGAATCGCTGGCCATGACACATGTCTAGATCTATGACGATATACTACATATTAGCCCGCAGGACATTTGAATCAGATGACAAGCTCGCCCTGGCATAAAACAACTGGGAAGTAATGGAAATAATGGAAGTAAATACAGCCGCCTTGTGCTTCAAGGGGTCCCGTTTATCGGACGCTCCGAGATAACTTGAACTTCAACGAGGAACGGTCCGACTTCCAGAGCTGAGTTTGCATCATGCAAATGAAAGAACTATGGGAGAGTATACTCAGCTTCCTAATCTGGCACCGAAGCAAAATCAAAATCTTGTCAGATCCAGGCTTCGAGCAATTTCATACGCCAGGGTCGTCAGGGAAGAGGATCAGGGTTTGCTGTAGGGGGAGTGGCACTTAGTGCTCGTCGGGGATTCGGTGGTCGCATTCTCGGGGTCTGGGGAACATTGGGCAGTAACATCGCGTTCGAACCGTTTCTTTGCACTTGTGAAAAGGAAACTTCACGGCAAAGGGGATCGTTGAGAAATAGAGGGATTTGACATTTCTACAGTGTGGCTAAACATACATTAGATCCCGCCTATTCCCTGCTAAGAGCCTCAATTCCTCCCTGCCGGAGGGTGTGTAGAGATGCACACCATCTCCCAACAAGTCGACTTGCATGAACGTGTCTCTCATCGCGCAACCCTTCCAGCAGTCATTCCCAGAAATGATTGGGAGACATCTAGAAGCTCACCTATCACCCCCCATCCATCGCAAGAGTAAGATCAGATCTTGTGGGGTCATGCAACCTACTTCTCACCGTCCCGCGCCCTCTTGGAGTAATAATCGTTCCTGCGGTCCCCAGCATCAGTATCTAAGTTGGGTATGGTGCTGTCATCCTCAGGTAGGCTTTTTCTTACATCTTTTTGCCTCGGTCAGCTTCAGTTGCCTTTCCTTCCAATCTATCCAATGCCTCCTCTATGAGGCCAATATGCCCTCTCAGCGTACCTTCGAGCTCATCCTGTTGGCATCAGCAATGAGGGACTGTTTCATTTGGCGCGGGACACCGGGACGGAAGGAGAAGCCCCCGCACATGTTGAAAAGCCACCAACAATCACTTGCTTTGATCACGTACAGATAAAACAATCTTGCTTTTCCAGCGATCGATCTCTGTGCCGCTGTATGTTCTAGATGAGAGGCCAACTACTCTGTGTACTACTTGGTACGAACATCGATGTCTCAAAAATAGAATACGTCCAAGAGCGCACGCATAGAACCAAAGATGATGAAGTATAAAAAGTTATTACAATAGGAATTCTTGGGACATACCATCCGGGCATCATGATCTTCAGAAAGCTCTACCATATGAGACCTTAGAAGATATGTCCCTCCCGAAACTCCAAGAAGAGTAGTGATGTTGAGGGCGAAATGGGTAGCTGGATTTCGAAGCAACGATAAGAAAGACATCACGACTCTTAATTTTAAATTAGAAAAATACGACTGTATCGCTTCACTTGAAGCAAACCAAATATCTACGAATTTATAGACTTGTACCGAAGCCCGCGAGCAGTGGTGACATCAATACTTCGCCTAGCCAGAGCTGCGCGTCTCCCAGAGCGCGTGAAAGCCTAAGCTCCTCCAACACTTCAACACCACACAGCTTCAACATCCAGGATTCCTTTTTGATGGTGGGATTTCTTCCATAATGTGCGCCGACTTGCGCCAAGGGTTTATTCGTCTTTACTTCAAGCGCCTGGCTTCGCGGGCGACTGAACAAGTGGAACACAAACTACCCCTCCTTCAACCACCATGTCTTCTTCCCAGCCCTTCGAGGCCTCTTCGCCGATGATTCGCGAAAACAAATCACGGTTCACATATAGGCATTTGGCGCAGCTTGCCTTGTCGTCTGCGACATGTCCCCTCCGGGTTATTGCCCATGTGGATTTGGACGCGTTTTATGCGCAGTGTGAAATGGTCCGTTTGGGCGTAGCAGAAGACCAGCCACTGGCTGTTCAGCAATGGTATATATGCATTCCTTGCTCCAGAATCATTGCTAACATAGCCCCAAGGCAGGGTCTGATCGCAATCAACTACCCAGCCCGCAAGTTTGGCCTGAACCGCCACATCGCAATCACCGAGGCGAAGAAGCTCTGCCCGAATCTGATTTGCCAGCACGTAGCAACCTGGAAGGAAGGAGACGAGAGATGGGCTTACCACGATGATGCGTTTCAGAATATTGCTACACATAAGGTCTCGCTCGATCCCTACCGCCTGGAGTCTAGGAGGATATTGGCATGTATAAAGGAGACGCTGCCGGCAAACCAGCAAAGGGTTGAGAAAGCAAGTGTCGATGAGGTTTTCATGGATCTCTCTGCGCAGGTGCATTCTATACTTTTGGAACGCTACCCTGAACTTTCTGGGCCCCCGCCCTATGATGATCAGACCGAGAACCTCCCTCTGCCACCGACTACAGCTCTGGATTGGCAAGCGGACGCGCTCATCGACCTTGATGCAGACGAAACAGAGGAGGAAGATCCGGATTGGGACGATGTAGCTATCTTGATTGGATCCGAGATAGTCCGCACAGTCCGAGCTGCTGTTCGAGAAAAGCTCAAATATACTTGCTCGGGCGGCATTGCGCAGAACAAAATGTTGGCAAAGCTTGGATCTGCGCACAAGAAGCCGAACCAGCAAACTGTTATCAGAAATCGAGCTATTCAGCAATTTCTTTCTGACTTCAAGTTCACTAAAATACGAGGCTTGGGAGGCAAGCTTGGGGAGCAAATTACGGCTTCATTCAAGACTGATACAGTCCAGGAATTGCTTCCCATTCCCGTTGAGCAACTAAAGCAGAAGCTTGGCGACGACACTGGAATCTGGATCTATCAAATAATCCGTGGCAATGATACAAGGTAAGTGGTTATGCGTTGTACGGCGTTCATGAAAACTCTGTGCCGTTACCACTCCTTCAAGAGTGGCATAGCCTCAGAAGGGCTTGCTCTATCTCCGAATTCCAGCCCATGGCAATGTCTCACAATACGCGAAGCATTGAAGTAGCAATTACTAATTGTTGATAGCGAGGTTAATTCACGCACTCAAATCAAGTCTATGCTATCTGCAAAATCATTCAGGCCAAGTATCAACACACAAGAAGCAGCGGTTCGATGGTTACGTATATTCACCGCGGACATATACTCGCGGTTGGTCGAGGAGGGGGTCGTAGAGAACAAGAGACGGCCAAAGACCATGAATTTACACTATCGTCACGGGAATCAGACGAAATCCCGGTCAGCGCCGATTTCTATGGGAAAGAAGATAGACGAAGCCGGGCTTTTTGAACTAGCTCAAACACTTCTGGGTCATATTATTCAGGAAGGCCGTGCTTGGCCCTGTTCAAACATCAGTCTCAGGTACGCTCAATCGGATGAAAGCAAAGAATTTCCATCCAGACTATATTGAAACAACCCTCACGGGTCTCGATACCTCCCCTTTTCGTGTAAGCGCTGATCCTCCGCAGTGTTGCTGGATTCGAGGACCGCATTGTTGGCAATATGGGGATAGGGGCGTTCTTGGTCAAGAAGGAAGAGGCAAAGCCAATGGACGTTGGGCCAACCACGAGTGAGACTGGCCAGGAGAGGCCTGAGAAGCGAAGACGTATCCAGCCCACAGGTATCGCAAGGTTCTTCAAATTGGACAGCACAGACGAGCACGACGACGAGTTTGGTTCTCAATACTTACCCGGCATGGATAATCCCTCGCCTGCAAATGAAGACGCAGACTTGAAGGGAGATGCTAAGGCAGCATTGTCAAGTTTGCTCGCGAGGCAACCGACCAGGAGAAAGACACCTTATCAAGCAGTCCACCGGCCACGCATCAGCAACGTATAACTGACTATATGTGCGATCGTTGCAGCATGGGTCTAGAATCTGCCGATGCTTTGCAGAGCCATCAGGACTGGCACTTTGCCAAGGACCTTGAAAACGAGGAACGTATCCAAGCAGCACCCAGACCTTCTGGCGCGATTCACAACAAGAAGTCCGCAGGAACTCTGAATAAGAAGAAAGGTGGGCGCGGCAGTAAGCCCGAGAAAGGGCAAAGCAAGCTTGCATTTGGATGAGTTGGTTGGAGGTTATGAATGGAAAGTATACTCCGATGTCACCCAATTTGCAATTGCAAACGGCATGTTGATGGAATCCACCGCCTCTTTTTTTACCCCCTATAGGGACGTGCCACAAGATTTTCACGATCGCGCGGATCATTGACGAATCGACCCGGATCTTCAACTAAATTAGCCTCCGCTCATGCTAAGGGCTGCATGATCCGTTGGCAGCCCTGTCAAACGTTTGTTCTATTCGAGAAATACTCGCAGGTCGACATCAGGATGCATCCTTGTCCTCTTGAGCACAGCGAGATAGGGATGGGTTATGCGAGATCCAGTCCAAACAGAAGTGCATGTGTACGCCATGGGGGAATTCATAGAAGACGCATCATGTAGGTGCTATGCAACATTATTGTGCTCTGAAGCCCATCGGTGTACGGTTTGAAGATGCATCCCGAGTATTTGTGATACCAATCACCGCTGAGCCGCGGGCGGGGCTTTCGTCACCCTCCGGCCACGGTATCTCGGTAGCATTCGTTTTTAGCACCGCCAGTCGCACCGCCAATCCGAGTACGTATGGACTGTAAGGTACTATTGAATTATTGAAGCTATTCAGAAGTTTCGGAACTTATGATTTAGGGGAGATTCAAAGGCAGCGGAATCACGATCCAGGGTCTCATAGCGTCGATGCTCAAGCAACCCATTTGTTGCCGCATCGAACTCTATTGGTGAGGCCCTACCGGTCGTCCAGCGAATCAGAATGTTGGGGGAAAGCGACGGACTCAGTTAGTCGGGCAGTATTGGGCCGCTTTTTTGAAATGCATGGATACCCAACCCGATGCACACGCCACTGCGCAACCTGCCACAGGCTTGCTGGCTGCTTTGCGGTACCTCCCTAGCCAAAGAAAAAGAGGTTCGTGAAGACGTAGAAAGTGTGAATTTAATTTTCAGACAAAGCCGAGCGAAACCATAAAGCTTAATGGGGGCTAACATCGTTCTCGACCGCCATCCGTGGCTGGGCTCAGGCTATTCTGCTGCTGCTGGCATCGTGGCAGGCCAGGAACAACGATGCAATGCCGGCGGTGGAAGTTTTCAAGCCAGTACAAGTTGTCCAGTCCCCAGAGAATGAAGGTCGGGGCCTCCATGTTCAGACCCACAGGCTCATCCATTTGTGACGAGTGATGTGTAGAATAACCCGTTGGGAGTGAAGGACCGATTCATAAAGCGTAGCTCCAGTCTTCAGCTTAAGTACTCATGATATCTGCGCATTTTCGCGAGCTTGGAACGAGTTCCTTTTGGCAACAAGCTTCCAACATCCAGGTTGCGCCTCCTTGAGCTCAACACTTACATCCATCAACGCCCACTTTGACCACAAACACCCACTTGAGACTGAAATCCTGCCTTCACATCAATTATATATTGATATCAGGTCCGGAGGTCAGCCTGCTCAGGTCATCCCATCCCTAAAGCAGCGTTTCAGGAGTCGCCACTCGTGACTGCAAAAGCAGCGTCGCACCAGACCACAAGAGTTCCTCAGCGCAGCAGCTAGCGGGTTTGCCGCTTCCCAGGCAGAACCAGCCTCTCTTCCCCTCCAATCTTCACTCTCCCTCACCCATACTCTTCGAGCTTCTGCAACCACAGCCAGCTCAGAGCCTTGGAAGCACACCCTTCTCCTTCAGCTGCCAGTGACGCTCTTCCACCACATCCTTTAGGACTCACCGTTGGTTATCCCGGATAATTGGACAGGACGCACCCGCGCCTCTTGCTGGACTATTTCTTCTCAAGGCTCCCCCCATCCTCCGGCCACAACCACATTTGGATTACAGGCTTTTTACTTCCCACCCTATTACCGTCGATCTCGTGCTACCACACAGACTTCCTAGGCTGACGTGGTGTGTGACTTGCATACTTGTTTCTTCATTCTTGGATTCCTTTCTCCTTCTTACACCTTCTTCCACGGATTCTCCAAGATGTCTGGAAGAGATAGAGACCGAGAGCGGGACAGGCGCGCAGCCGCGCAGCCTCAGCACGTACGAATGAGTATTTTGTTCCCAAGGACGGTATTGACCGAGAGGTCATTACTGCTGACGTCTGTCGGTATCTTGGGAACGATGCTCTCGTACGGCCTGGCAACTACGAGGTTGGTTTGCGCAGAGAAGTATGCGCGGTGAGTAGAAGGCTGATCCTTTCGCAGAACCCACAAACTCGACAAATTCAACAAGGCTACTTCATCACCGCATACCGAAATTTAACGACCGTAATACCACTCCTTCACAATCAACACAGAGCAGAATACTGATCTTTCTTGCGACAGGCAATGATCGCGGATCTCAAGGCAGATTCCGAGAGATGGGATGCCGAGCGGCGCCAGACCGCTTCAAGAGGACAACCCTCAAATGGTATAACTTTTAGAGATACGGACGGTATTGTTCGGAAATCTAACACACCTATAGTGGAGTATCGTGCTTCCACAACACATCAGTCTCGACAGTACTATGGACCTACCGAGGCTGCCCCAGGAATGGCCACTGCAGGATATCCACAAGGAGGTGCTACAGCAGGCGGTGGAGCCCAACAAGGAGTGTATGATCCAGGATATGGAGCCTCAGGCTATGCCCAGCCTGCCGGTGGATATGCCACTCCGTCTTCAGGATATTCCCAACAGGATAACTATTATGTCGCTGGAGCCAACATGGGAGTCAACATGGACATTGATAACCCGCGTTCAGGACGTGCACCTATTCCCTCGTCAGGGACAGCAGTTCCAAGAGCAGCAGGAGGCCAGCAATATGGTGCTGCGCCTGCATATGCCCAAAGAGACAGCCAGAGCAGTTACTACTCCCCTCAACCAGGCCAACCTTCTTCCGTTTCGTCTTCTCAATATCCGTCGAACCCAGCGGATCCATACTATGGTCGTGGTGCGTACAATCACCACACACCTTTCAAATTTTTATCTGTCATAAATGAGAAGTCTCTAACAGTTTAGCTGGTGCTCCCGTTGCAGGCACATATGATCCCCAGGACGTTTATGATGGTCGTGCGTACCCGGACAATGGAGCGTATAGCCAAGCCCAGATGAGTTCTCAAAGCACAACAGCAACCTCAGGATCATCTGGCAGAACGCGTGAACGTGAAAGAGACTCAGGCCGTGATGATAGAACCCGACGACACCACCGTTAGGATTTACCATGGGACGTGACTTTGCATTTTTGCATTCTGCCAGCTCATCCGTCGGCATTGCATTTTTTGGCGTTTCTCATTGTTTTATTCCCCACTGGATTCGCTGGCATTCTAAAACATTTTGTTTTGGATACTGCCCATACCTGGACCCAGGCCGGTACTACACGGGCTTTTTACAATCTTATTCAGATTTATTGAGTCGCTGGGATTGCATTCACGCCGGATTTGAAGACCGAGAATGATCTTCCTGCCAAGATAGATCTTTATCTAGCCCACCGATAGAGATGTTTGATACCGGAGCGATAACGACCGAAAAGAAATTCCCTGAGATGAGAGATGGCCCTGCGCTCGCAGTGTACTGTACCTGCTTCATGCCTTACGAACCGGGGTTTAGGAAGAGAGGGATATTTGATATGTGTTGCACTATTTACTGTCTAGTGCATTAGTGATTGCATACATACAGGACGTTTTGGCGCCCCAAGGCTTTGTTTTCTTTTTCTGCTCGTTCTTGGATGCCCACGCTCAGACCTGCTGCCTGGGACCTTTGATACCATTGGGATTTCGCCATTCTGAGTTCGCTCCTTCCTTCCGCTTTCTCGTTTGGTGGGTATCCGGGATTTCTCTAGAGGGCTTGGATTCGGACCAGGCAGCATGGTTTTGACTCATGTATATATCGACAGCCACAGACTCAGGTCGAACGGAATAATTCCCACCATCTACTTCTGCATTTCTTCTTCGTCCCTGTTCCCAATGGATGTCCCGCATGGATTTTGCCTTTGGAAGCTTATTACTGACTTTTAGGACTGCTCGTTGCCATCACCGTGGACTCCAGCTGGCCCAAGATATACCCTTAGGATTGACTGTCCTTGCTTCCATGGCCGTCCGGATATCCTCCAGTGGAGTTTTCTTGTGTTCCGTTCTCTTGCTGGACTCCCACCCGCTGGCTACAGGCGACATTTGTTTCCCAACCAAAGATGCTTCTGCGATTTGTTCGTTTTCTTCGCACGCTCTCCCATGGGAGATGTCCAGGTGGAGTACTCGTACCAAGCAACGGCTACATTTCGACGGATCATACCCGATGCTCAACGGTTCCCAAGCCACAGATGTCTCAGGGCCAGAAGATCGTCCAGACTTCACCGCACAATATAAAGGCACAGCTTCAGGTCAGTATTGACGTATTACCCGACACATCTCCGCAGTACAGCTCGCCTCCATCCATTCCCCGTTCTTCAACTCGTAGGTACCAGTACATCAACATTTGCATCAGCACCCACTGAGGGCCATTTACCAGGACTACCATCCATGGACATCCATTACACCAATATCTGCATCCACCTCAGTGAGGATCTCTTCCGGACTTGAATATCCACGGACAAACAGTACATGCCTTGAGGCCAACAGGCATGGTGCACTCCCTCTAGGACTACAAATTTTCATGGACACGGTTCCCAGTACCACCTTCGCTCCACTCCAGCCCACTTCACTTCCAGGACTCCTTGAATAAGACCTTCAGTTCATGATGTTGATATGCATGTATCTGACCCTGGATGACGCCCGTTGGTTTGTATGTGAATAGCTTGCTTGTGCTGGGGCTGACTCGTGTTAGGCGTAGGGATGCAGGTTCATGCGTGGGTACGATGTGGGTTTGGGGTGTTCATATGGGCGGGTGAAGGAGTAATGCGTTGCAGGCTTTGTACACTGTTTTAATCAATATCGATCTTTGTTCTCTACTTTATTTGCAATACAACTGGATGTTTCCTATCCTCCCTTCTCATTGTAAAAGTGCATTCTGAGCTCGCGACGACCTTTGTTCATGCTTGGGTACTGCAATCACTTTCAGCGTCTGTTTTCGTATTCACATGCTGCAATGAAATTTGGTGTTCCTTGAATCTCACTCGCTCTCTTGTGAGTGGATATATGCCGCAACATTCGCACCAAACCCGGCACAAGCTTTGAACGCAAAACTGGCAGGAGCCACGTAACTCGAGCTCGCCACTGTCGGGGCATGCACCTGCCTGCCTCGGTGGAGGACTGCACCAACCTATGAGTCAGCAGAGTCTTTAAAGGCATAGCATGCTTCTCTTCTTCTTACATCACGTCTACCAACAGCCGCACTCTTGTCATATTGTACTACTTTTCTTGTTCCCAGACTACTGGCTCTTTGTAGAGTAGATACCTAGAGCCCAAGGCATCCCACCGTACCCCAGAACCTTCTCCCGCCTCCCCGACACAAGCCTCCAAACGTTGTGCTTCGGAAAACCGTGTCCATCAAATAACATGCAGTGCTCAGGGCCGGCGGTCCCGGGGTCTTGCCATGAAAAGCACATGCACCGCAAGAATGTTAGTAGACGCCTATTCTGTGTTCTTTTATATCACGAGGCCGGAAGGCCAGAATTTCAAGTCATATTCACACTGTAGATTTCGGGATGATGATAGTAGAAGAGTTTCTTGGAACATCCAACAGTCCATTTCGCAATCCCCTGTCAACAATAATATAGCTTCTCCCTGTCACGCAATCCGCCTGAATTTCGACATTCATTTCCAGACACTGTACCTTGGAGCAATACTATGCCAATATAATGTCCCTGAGGTCATCCAGAGATGTGCAAACACATACCAATGCATAGACTGCGACAGTGGGGGCTCAACCTCGGGGGAGAGGATATCTGCGCACATCTGGATAAGGCGATCTTCATTTTCGAGTACCAGCCCTTTGACCTTTTCCAGAGCCTCGTCTTCCCGCATTCCCTCAACCCTCATTAGCACTGCCACTGCATTCATCAGCCGGTCTACACCGTGCCTGCCGCTGCTGACGGCAGCCTTCTCCTTCGGCCAGCTCCAGTAATCGTTCGAGAAGACAATGGTTGTATTCTCCTGGATCGTGATGGGTTCCGCAGATTGCAGCTCCTCGGGCGACAGATCCAGCTCCATCACATAACGAAGGGTCACAGAATACGGCCTTCAAAATTGGTAGTGAGTCTTTCTTAGGAAGAGGAAAGTGACAACTTACACCATGGCAATATCCAGGTAACGGAAATCCATGTAGTCGGCCAGTGACTTGAAGGTGCGGGCATCCGTATTATCCTTCTTCTGGTACCATTCCCGCCATGCGTGGAGGACCTGTATGCCTCGGTCGTAATCAATGGCCAAGAGTGTCTTGAAGCACGGAAATAGCACTGCCTCCATTGGAGTCAATGGGGGCTTATCAAAATCCTCTGGTTTCCGTATCGCAAATATCCTGTCGATTTCCACATTGAACTTTCCGTGCGCCTTACATACATCAGCTTTTTATTGTAGTATTCAGAATCGGGATACGGGAAAGCACTCGTACCTCCTCGCGGCTCATTGTCTCAACATGGTCTGTTATCCATCAGTAATCTTTCTTATCAAATTTTCAAATAGCCCACCATCGCACAAAACAGCAAGCTCTGTGATCCATATAGACACACTCAATCTTTCCTGCGATGTTGCTTCAGGGAAAATAACTGCGTCCCAGCTTCCAGTCCTCTCGGCCCGTCCAGCAATCCAGGTTCCTGGGACGTCGCAGCCCATGATTCTTTTCCAGTCTTCGAGTACGCGGTCTTGTATCTTGAAGCTGATGTCAAAGTTGTTGTATAGGCGGACAGGCATTTTGGTGAGCGACGCTTTCCTTTCGGAGTCGGACAGCTTGAGTTCGTGCGAGTGCTGGCACAAATGGTCCATGCTCGACAGGAAAGATTCCATAGTGGCTAGGCTCCTCTCTGGTGTCGAAAACCAGATGAGATGGAAGCTTTGTGTTGTGGGGATTGGGGTTTGCGACTCAAAGATAACAAGTACTGGGCAAAACCGCCTTATATGTTCTGTAAAAAGTCAGCTGTGTTGTTCTTTGTGACACTACATGCTGTAAGTCGTCATTGTCGGTTTCTCATGCAGTGCATAACATCGCAATTCGTCCCCGGGGAACACAGCATTAAAAATGTTCGGAAGCAACAGTTTGGAATTGAACAGCCTCTGGAATTGCTGCTCATTGCCAAAATGGCCTTCTTTCAAAACCAAATAAAGTCAGGACAAGTAAACCCACTCAGTATACGCCGTTGAATTCGGAAGATCACGAGTGAGTTTGGAACCAAACGCACTGCAGGATTTACCTACCAGCACTCTTGTGCGCTGGAAGAGTGCAGATGGCTTCGTTGGGGCGACCTGCCCACGAGTCTCTTCTTGCCATCTGGTAATCTTACTTATCCGACTATATATGATTTTGAAAGAAGGCCATGTCGGCAATCCAGCATTTCACTCTGGACTTTCGTGTAGTGTAAGGACTAAAACAAACAGCTGAAAACCGGAGAATAGCGTGTGTAGCCCAATATAAGTACAGCTCATACAGTGTTTTCGCAGATAGCGGGGGAATGCTACCAACCGGAGAACAGGGTCCTTTTCTGCATCCATATTTAAGCTAAGCATAGCATAGCTCGCAGCCATTGCTGACGGCGGCTATCATTGTTACATAATGGAGATGAAGTTATTGCCCACACGACGACCTTTTTGCTCCTCGAGACTGCTAGAAATTGCTGTATTTAAGGCAAGCTGGCTGTGGGGGAGGGGAGGGGATAGGAGTATGGAGTGAGAGATTGAGAGGCATTCAAGAAGAGAAGGTTTTAGGAACGATCAAACTTGGTAGTCGAAATTAGAAGTGGAGGTAGAGAAGGCTTTCTTAGGAAAGCCCTAGACAGACCATGCCATGCGATCCCTATGCTAAAAATGTCTTTTTCGAAGAACCAGAATGTTGTATGTCGAACGGAAGCGATGGATGCTGTGACTTCTAGAGTACAAATTCGAAATACATGATAGAATATCAATGAGAACTCCGCTTCAACCGCGCGTACTTCACTTGAAATACACTCTCCTCATTTCCAAACGAGCGCGATGTACATTGCGTCTCCAAATTCAGCAAAGCCAGACGCAGAAACAAGGCATCTAAATGGGCATTTGTTTCAGCAAAACGAAATAAACTTCCGTCTTCGTTTGATCGTCGACCCACAAGCACAAACGCGGTTGAGAATAAGTACATCATGACCGGGAACTCTGGTACAGATGCCGAGCCTAAATTAAAAATATCCCGGCGGCACAGCAGCTAGCCTCCGTATCTCGTATGCTTTCCTGGAAAAGTCAAAAGCCACAATCCGTATTGTACGGGGCCAGTTGGGATGGATATTCCCCGATTATTACAGTATTGTTGAGAGAAACGTGGAGATCTGGTTGGAGAGGATTCATTCATAAGGTCCCATTTATCCACCTGTAAGAGAACATTGACTCGGAGCGCATCTGATTCGCAACCAAAGCGGAGGGAGAGAATAATAGCTGTAAAGAGCAACTCGCGTAGTCTTGCTGCGCACGTTGGATCGTACGAAGTATATTACGCCACCGGCCACCTCCCCTTTACGTGAGAGAGACAAGCTTTCGGACGGCGGGCTATGAGGTCATATCCAGACTTTTGAAATTGTAACTCGTATCGTGTTGAGCGCAATCTTGGCTCCTTGGTGGTTTATGTTGCATTTCTATTAATATGTGCGAAGTTCAACTCAAGAGCTTTCATTTCTTTAACTTTTGAGTCTAGACAGAAGAGCGAAAAGGCTGCGCGATGGATTTGACAGATGTTCGATGCTTGGCCGGGCTTCAGGGTGTGGGTTACGCGGCCATTGCTAGTTCAGACACCGGGTCTAGAGTACTGGTGGGGGAGCTGCAGATGCCAACGAGGTAGAGTAGATAAAAAGGAATAAGAGCCATAGATCATGCAATCTTCGACTTTTGCAATTGAAGCCATCCGAAATTCCACCGTTTTTATTCTTGATCATTCAATCCAGCGGCAGAGGCGTATATTTAAGTAGTCAGGGCAGCTTGACGCGTGTGGCGTCGCTGAGAGGTTATTTTAGGCACGGTTTAACGGTTTCACGGTTCGCTGGATTTGGCTGCAAAGGGCTTACTGTACTTTGGATTATCTGGATCAGAAATCTCCCAGCTATCCGGGACTACACCAACACGTTCACAATAGACAGCCAGGAATCATCCATCTCAAACAGGTTTTCTATAGGAACCACAAAAACACCGGTACTCTCCTGGCCCTATTCTAGTTCGGTACGCGTGGATCCGGATCGCCGCCCGCTGAATACGCAACGATCGGCCTTCTAAAACACGCCTGTACGCACAGCTTCCTTGGCATCATCCATCAGAGCGATCTTCCCCTAGACACTTTTCTTGAAGACAACGTCGAGGAGAGCAGCTTTGTGCCACCATCAAACAACCTCTGCAAACCTCGACAGCAGCACGCAGAGGAGGATTGTTTCCAGAGGCCATCTCTCCTTTCCTTTTATCCCTTTCAATCCGCCCACCATGCTCACCTTCAGGAGAGCCCTGATATTCGCGGCCTGCATCATCACCGTCCTCTTCCTCGTCACTCGATCGCACACAACCCCCACGAAGGCCGATATAATACCTCCGCAAGACGGCGAGCGGACAAAAACAGGCTATGTGCCCACAAACCCCGTGTCGACATCGAGCACAGGCAAGGCGCTTTCTGCTGCTGGGAGAAAAAAGGGCAGCGGCCAGCAGATAATACAAGACCTATCGCGAGCGTCCTTACGAGACAAGCTCGAATACCAATTCCCCTACGACGTCGAGTCGAAATTCCCAGCATACATATGGCAGACGTGGAAATACACACCAGCATCGGGGGATTTTGGGGAGAACTTCCGCCCAGCAGAAGCAAGCTGGTCGGAAAAACACCCAGGCTTCATCCACGAAGTCATCACGGACCAGGTCGCCGTGCATCTACTACGACACTTATACACCTCCGTGCCCGAAGTGCTGGAAGCGTACAACGCGCTCCCAATGCCCGTGCTCAAGGCCGATTTCTTCCGCTACCTGATTCTGCTGGCCAGAGGGGGCGTCTACTCGGATATCGATACCTGGGCGCTGAAGTCGGCGGCCGAATGGCTGCCGGAGAGTGTGCCGAGGGAGAGCATTGGGCTGGTGATCGGTATCGAGGCGGATCCGGACCGTCCGGATTGGGCGGACTGGTATTCACGCAGGATCCAGTTCTGCCAGTGGACGATCCAGTCGAAACCCGGGCACCCCGTCCTGCGCGAGATTGTGGCCAACATTACACAAGAGACGCTGAACAAGAAAGCAAATGGCTCGTTGAAGGGGTTCAAGGATAACAAGGTTATCGAGTTTACAGGCCCAGCCGTGTGGACGGATACGATTTTCAATTTCTTGAACGACGAGAAGTACTTTGATATGAGTACTGGGAAGGGGAATATTACTTGGAGAGAATTTTCCGGCATGACGGCCGCCAAGAAAGTCGGCGATGTGGTTGTCTTACCCATCACCAGTTTCAGCCCAGGCGTACAGCAGATGGGCGCTGGGGATTATGACGATCCCATGGCATTTGTGAAGCACGAGTTTGAGGGTATGTGCCTCTCCAAATTACCAAAATCCACCACTGACAACTCTGCAGGAACCTGGAAGCCAGAGAACCTTCGACATATTGGAGTCGAAGTGTCGAAGTGACCTCACAAACCCCAAATTCGATATGATCCCGCAGAATGGGAGACCTTTGTACATTTCACCAACCATCAATTTGCATTTCCAGCGCTCTCCAATTGCATCAGCGGCATACACGGGACAGCAACAAGGGCAGGTAGGGCATCTTCAGGCTATCGGTACAAAAAACTTAGACTTGGGACGGCGTTTTGTTTTCTCTTTCTAGCGGAGCGAGCACAACAGCAAGGCTGCCTAGCCAAATACGGGCATTGGAAATAGAGAAAGGAAGGAAGGAAGGATATATAACATCCTGGCTTGGATGTCAGACGGAAAGGAGACACGAGTTTCAAGAGCTGAATGCTTGTGCGTTGGGGGCAAGAGTAAGATAGGATAACGCTGGATGGATGCTGGTGGGCGCTCCACCGACTTTGTATATTCAACGAATGGGCTACACCTATGTACCAAAAGTCTTTTCACATATCCATATCCTGCACATTTCTCGAGAGAGTTTCTATATTTATATTTACATATACCCACCATGTCAAGCCATCCCGTCTCCGGTCCCGCGGAATTAGCGCGCCCCTCATCTCGGCTCAACCCCACCATCCGGGTCAAGAACTCACTCGTGCAGCGCGTGGTGGAGTTGTCAAACCTCGTGCAACAGGACAAGTCATCTGGGTCGCTTCACTATCTTGCTTTCCTTTTCCTTGTTCGACATCACTACATCTTTATCTATCAGCTGGGTGGTGGCGAGTCGGGGATTGATGTGACGGCGGGGATTGGCGGGCTGTATATATGGGGGGCGGGACTGGCTAGCAAGGGAGAGTGGGATTTTGATTTTG
>QGMK01000136.1:0-40112 GCA_007825345.1 Lachnellula suecica | reverse complement strand
CCGTCGCGAGCCTTTCTCTGTCTATTTTGATTGGAAAGAAACTGGATACGACTCACGAGGGGACAAGAAATCAAGAACTTTATATAGACCGCTCGCGTGGCGAGGTTTTATCGTTTGTTGAAATTTGCGGAGTCGGCTTCTTTGCTTCTTGGTTTGCCATTTTTCTTTTGGTGTTTAATATCTTGGTTGTAGGGAATTATACAGAGTTTTCTTGTTTTCGCTAAACATGATACTTGAAGCTGATTATGAACTTACCCTAGTGGTGATATTGACTGCTAGGGGTTTTCTGGAAGGGAGATCGATATTAAAGGTACCGATTGTCCCCTCAAATAAACTCATTTCAATCAATCTTTCTTGGCACTAATACGCTTCGATCAGCGGTTTTAACAGATTTGCTTGTTATATTTCACAATGCCGAATCAAGTTGAATGTTGAAGTGGGTGATTTTTTGGCCAGCCTAGCGGTATCTTGAAGCCTTTTTTATAGATATAGCAATGTAGGCCGCGGTTTGGGTTGGCTCGTAGAATGTGACTAGACGAGGTTTTGGTATTGGCGTAGGGAATGGGTTGTGATCTGCCTAGGCAAGTACTGCGAAGAGTCAAATCCCGCACTATAACGGCCCTTTCTTAAATGGGTAGGCCAAGAAAATTAAGAGTTTAGCTCAAGGGGGTATATAGGGTAGAGAGTGCGTTTTAATCGATGAGAGGCGGTCTTTTTATATATATCTATGGGGTTTTGTAGAACTTTTCAAAGCTTAAATATTTCTGCAGCCTGGCAAGTATTGAGCTTTACATGATTCAATAATATGCCGCATATTGTCCAGCTATTACACATCAATTTTGCGTTGTCTCTTGAGAAAAAGCTGTTACATCGTGCGGGAGTTGAGACTAGCTTTTGAAATTGGGGTAGTCGCTCAGAGGCTAGGCCGAATTAGACAAGAGGGGTCTCCCCTCATTTTCGCTTTATTATCCCCCTCTAAACGAATGCTATACCAGGATTCTCTGGAAGTATATTTGAACGAATCAAATCGGTATAGAATCTTCTGGCACTTGGAAGCTGACCCGTTCATTGGTTGAAGCCCAGGAATCTATGCTTTTTGCATATCCCTGTTTAACATTCATTTAGGGGGGGGATAGTAGCTCGAGGGCGCCCTTTCTCAATTTTTATTCTCTCGAATTATATCATGTATCGCTTATCTCCTCTGTTTTGAAACTACCTGAAGGAACTTATGTCATTTTGAGCCTTCCCGTAGGTTGAAACGACCAGGCGTGTTGTCCCTAGGCCTTTAATACTCTTACCACCCCATCTGAACCTAAGAAGACTTCATGGCAGGACTTTATGCGTCGTAATCTCGAAACCTCTAGAAAGTTCCTTTTCTTCTCGTTTTCGAGCTATAAGCGGGAACCAGTTTAAATCGGGGTCGGCCCCGTGCTTTTCTTCGGGATGCGCTAATTAGGTTTGTGATTGTACTATGAGTCGCTCTCAGTCCATTTTTTAATGCTCGCTCAAGAACTATTAAATTCTTCCTCCGCCAGATTCACATTTTCTGTCTTGCACTTTATTACTTTAATTTTCCAGCACGAATTCGAACACCATGTCTCAACACGATCCGTGTATCAAAATTCAGGGCCAGCACACCCCTCTTCGCTTCTCAATTCTTGACTATGAAGAGAGCATGAAAATTGTTGGGGATGCTTTACTCCCCGACTCTTCTGTTGTGTTTGTCTCTATCGACTTTGAATTTGAAAGGGATAATCAGGAAGTGATCCGCGAGATTGGCATATGTACCCTTGATACTCGATATTTATCACAGCCGGATAAAGCTCTAACAACACAAAATTATCGGTGGAAGGAGTATCCAAATCAGCAGAGTCACCACAAATTTCTCTTCGGACAGACAAGAAAGATATTCCCGGAACAGATGAAGGAACTTGTCGACCAGACCTTCCGTATGGTCGATGAGAACGGAGAGCCTCGCCGCATTATCTTGGTTGGACATGGGATCGTCCATGATCTTTGTTCGATGAGAGCTATGGGAACTGATATCAGTAATGCCGCCGAGTATCCTTCAATCATTGGTACGATCGACACGATCCCGATGGCAGAGCCAACCATACTAGCAAAACAAACCATCGCAGCACCCTCTGTGATCAGACGTCCATTTCGGGCAGGGCCATCTTGCCTTGCGAGCATTTTAGAAAGGCTCGAAATATCCTTCAGCAGCACGTATCTTCATGTCGCAGGTAATGACGCACATTTTACTCTGAAACTGGCTTTGAAGCTGGCTATCAAACACTTGGAAGTGCCGCTCTCAGAATCGCGCTTGTCCCTTATAAAATCGATTGCAGAAGCGTCCATAGATCCAATCATTGTACAGCGAAGGGCGTTGTCCATCCAGAAAGACATTGATGATATATTCCAATACTGGCTACAGACTGCACCTTGGACGGATCTGGACGAACAGTCGAGCGACAATGGCGTCCTGACTCCCGAGGAAACGGATGAGGGGCTTTATCCAATATACAAATCAGGAGCTGGTACTCGGTGTGGTACTGTCCTTGATACAACTTCGATCCCCGCGCTGCTCACAGCATACGACAGCATACGACTGCTGCAAGATTCTTTCATTCCACAGCTCGATAGTGTTACAGAGCCTTCAGAGAAATATAAGGCAAACGCAGGCGACGACAGCGTCGTTTTGCTCGCACTCCATTTTGTTTTTCATGGCGGCCGACGGCAACGTGAAGGTCGTAGCCCCGATCAGATCAGGTCATTCGGATTCTGCTCATTCGATGCTCGGGCACTAGGCAATCCGTGGCTGGATTCTCGATCTGCCTTCGTCACGGAGAATTTCAGGCCTTTTTTCCCGGACTATCACCCCCCCGGAACGAAGTACTTCTTTGGAGAATCCAAATTGTTCATGCCGAAATACTTCCTGGCCGACATCCGCCGCCATCTCTCATCATATGGTTCTTCTCGTCCCATTGTTCTGGTGGGTTATGGCATTCGAAGTGCCTTGTGCGCCATGAGAAATATGGGCGTAGACTTTCAAAAGGAATTCTCCTCGTTGATTGGAATTGTCGACACGAAAGAAGTCTCTCGAAATTTCATCTCTGGGAAAACAAGACACGTAGACTTTAACTTCGAGAACCTATTGAGAAGGTTCAACTCATTTGATATCCAAGCAACTCGAGCTCACAGCGCAGGGAACTGTGCTTACTTTAGCGTGAAGCTGCTGCTCAGTCAAGTTGCTCAATCATTCAGAGGAGACGGTTCTGAGAGAATAGCAAGACTGGAGGCTCTCGCTCGGATTTCTATAGAGAAGGAATTGTCGAGGAATCCGCCTGATTATTTTGCGTACTATCGGAAGAAACATCTCGCACATATTGCGAAGGTGGAGAAGGCCAAAGCTCTAAAAGCATACAAAATGGATCATCGAAATGAAGACTTTTGGGATTGTTACGACCTAGAGGGCATGATTGACAATGGGCTTGGTGATAGTGAGCTTCGGGATCTGTCCTAGTGGGTGAGGCGGAGTAGATCCTGTACAAAATTCTCTTTGGATGAATGACCGCTAAACAGAAATCCGGCAAAAAGTTAGCCAAAGGAGGCTGAACTTTGAAATCTGGATGAAAGGTTGTCAACTATTTCCTATCACAGTAATTTCAGATGTTGATAACTAGTCCCTCTAATTGGTTGGGCATTACATGCTGCTTTGCAGGGGTGCGCTCGGTATATCGTGAAGTCGAATCTCTATTCTCTACAACCGAAGCTCTGAAGACGGTAAATTCCAATAAATATCAGCGACTAGAGGCACAGATTGGATACATCATGCGAACTCGGCTTACTGTCTCTTTTGGGTGGCCTTTGTATTGGAGCACCAGGAGGGGCAGTGTACGGTTCAAACTACCCCTGCAACGGTGGCTTACGAAGCTGCACCAACCCTATTTAAGGTTAAATCGCGAGCCAGCGTTTATTGCGAGGCAGCGCCGCAGACCCACCTCCTTCGTTGAGTACTCACTTTATATAGACAAGATAAATTCTCGAATATAACACTGAAGAAAATGTTGTTTCCCCTACTTTGCCTCTCTACCGTCTCGGGTGACTTCGAATTCGCACGAACTCCCCCCAAAATTTACTATAGCAGCCGCAGCCGGCCTCCCCGCCACGAAAATGTTCTTCGAGGACCTCCTCAGCTTCGCTACCGCATCGACAGATATTCAGTCAGAAAGCAGCACGAGATACATAGATTCAGCTCTGGCTAATGTCAAGCAAGCCGTCAGTATCAAATTTTCGAGCCTAGATCTGCTCTTTGCTAACGGCTTCTCCTAGTGCGAGTTACTTTCACTGGAGCTTCCAAGCATAGTTTCCTACCCAGGGAGCACTGCATACGAAGCAGCGCTTCACAGCTATTTTTCTGCTCAGGAACAAGCCTTGTTACCAGCATGCATAGTAGCACCTACCACCAGCGCAGAAGTCTCATTCATCGTCAAGACTTTGGCGCAACTCCGCGTGCCATTTGCAATTAGAGGTGGAGGTCACAATCTGAATGCCGGCGCTGCGAACATTGCTTCTGGAATTACAATCAACCTCCGGTCTATGAACCAAGTTACGGTCAATGCCGAGAAGACTTTGGTTTCGATTGGTGGCGGGGCGAGATGGGGAGAGGTCTACCCCGTCCTAGATGCTCAGAAGATGGCCACGTCCTGTGGGCGCGTGTCTGATGTTGGGGTTGGAGGACTTTCTACTGGAGGTACTTTGCGGATTCCAACATTCCATCATGTCTACTAACTGCAAGGCAGGAGGAATATCGTACTTCAGCGGGCGAAAAGGACTAGTTTGCGACAACATAGTCAACTACGAAGTAGTTATTGCTAGTGGTGCCGTCATAAACGCCAACAAATTAGAAAATCGGGATCTATGGCACGCTTTGAAAGGAGGGTCCAGCAACTTCGGCGTCGTGACTCGCCTCGACATCAGCACCTTTCCTCAGGACAAGTTTTACGGGGGCGTTGTGGTGGCCGACTACTCAACATTAAATTCTCAACTCGAAGGGTTCTCCAATCTCTTAGCCAACTTTGATCCCCACGCCGCACTCATGATAAGTATTAGTTGGAGCGCCTCAAAGGGGTATTTCATCTTCGATAATGTAGAGTATACGAAGGATATTACCGATCCACCTATCATGATGCCGTTTACGCAGGCATCTCCTCAATTCATGAACACTATGCGCATCTCAGACGTTAGCGATTTTGCAACAGAGGCGTCCCAATTTGCCTCTGCGGGCTTGCGGTAAACTCACTTCTAACACATACATTATTACAGGCTGATGAACATGCAGCACCCAATTCGCAACAACGACTTTCGGCGGCCCGTTATCCATGCTCACCACAGTCCAACAGATCTGGAGCAACAGCATCTCCACTATCGCCTCAATCAGCGGCATCAACTGGGCCATGACAATTCAGCCATGGCCCCACCCCTTCGAAGCGCAAGGCTCAGGCAACTCCCTCGGTCTCTCATCCAGCGACGGGCCCCTCACCTTATTCTTGCTCTCTTATTCCTGGGATCTCGCCAGCGATGACGAAGCCGCCACGACAGCCGCGCAAAAGCTCATCGCTGCTATCGACGCTGCTACCCAGAAAGCGGGACATTATCATTCTTTCAAGTATCTGAACTATGCGGCTTATTGGCAGGATCCAATTGCGGGATATGGGGCGGAAAATGTGAGGAAATTGAAGGCTATGGCGATGAAGTATGATCCGGCTGGTTCGTTTCAAATCGGGTGCCCTGGGGGTTTTAAGATTCTGCGATCTTGAAAAGGGACTATCGTGTTGTATAGAAACTTTGGCGTGGTTTTTTCCATTTCTCAAACACTTCAAAGTCTGGCGTCGCGGTTTAATGTCGCACTCGCCTCGGTGTGCTTGGTTTGTTGAGAGTTTAGCTTTGTTTAAATATCTAAACCGCTTACAAAGTAGCCGAAGTTGTTCCTTTCAATGGTTTAATTAGATGTTTAATTTGCAGAGTTACTGACAAAGCAGATTTACTGACAAAGTTGGGGTGAATAGTTTCAATCTCGGCCGTTGCTCGCTTAGGATACTTCCTCGAAAGGGGTAGAGTATCACGTGCTGCCTAAACTTTTGAGGTCGATCCATATTGAGCGGAATCGTTGTCCGCGCGAGGTCGAATAGGATTGTAAAGTTCGTGGTTTAGCTCCCCTTCTCATTCGGTGGTTCATGATTTTCGACGCCTGTAATCTGGCGCTAGGCTGTCAGTCCATTTGGAAATTTAGCTAAGGGCCAGTGACTCCCCGATGTTTCTATAGATTTTAAACCCAGGAAGCTTCCCTTATCATAGCGACTTCATCTCTGCACGTCTTTGAATGTTCCCTGTGTATCCCGATATGTTGCCCATCGATAGAATCAAACCCTTGATATTTAGACCCCCACGGTCTCCAGGGTCATACCCAGCCTACGAGGAAATGATCAAAATCGCACAAGGAGCTTTGGTTCTGAAAGACGGTAAGACCTAATGGAAATTAGGCGCTCATCGGACAACTTACCAAGACGCACACACGCCAACGACAATTCAGACACTAAAGTCAAAACGGACTCTTCGGTCATATTTCTCTCCATCGACTTCGAATATGACATGGATTCCTCCGGTCGATGCAAAGGCATCCGAGAGATAGGAATTCCGAATTTGAATTTCTACCCTGGACACTCGCGACTTCGATCAGCCTCCGATGGATCCTCATTCCATTCTCTCAACTAAGAATTATCGACGGAATATTTATGTTAAGAAAAGGCCCCATACTAGATTTCTATTTGGCGAGCCGGAATGTGTCGAGTCGGCTGAAATGCGAAAAGCCCTTCTCGAGCAAGCTATCCACCAGTATGATGTACACGGAAACCGGCGTCGAGTTATGATTGTAGGACATTCTGTCCGAGGTGAATTATCGGAGATGAAAGCAAGTCTTGGTATTGATCTAACGGACCGGAACAAATATCCCTCAGTTGTAGGCATCCTCGATACTTCGGATTTCAGTAGAAGTACAATACAGCGGTCGGAACTAGCCTTCCGAGTACTTCACTGGGAAGCGTTTTAGAGACTCTTGGAATACCTCACGCTTGTCTGCACATTGCTGGAAATGATGCAAATTTTACTTTGAAGGTTCTTCTGATGCTCCTTGTTCGGAAAATTCGGAAAGAAGGGGATATAAACACCTTTCAAGATTCGAGGCTGGCAAAGATAACATCGCTAGCCCTAGCATCCATTGAGACCGAGCTGAAAGCCTGAGCCATCAGGACGAATTTGGTGTTGAAGCACGCAAATATTTTTCTGAAGGAATTACGGGCGGCACCACTTGGAGTCTATCTGTCCGACTCAACTAAGTTGAACTCTACAGAACAGGATAAAACGAACCCTGACATCAGTAAAAGAGGGAAACGTGGCGGTTCTAAGGGTGTCCCTCGTTCCATTTTGAAAACCCCCCGTCCGCAACTTCGTTATCTTCCCAGGCTGCCCTCGATCTACTTAGTGTTCACTTGTTCCCTCGGGATGACCACCCCAGCTCGAAACCGGGAAGTCTAAGTCCTTTACTTGTGGCAGTGGATGTCATGCTTGGACGGGGGCAAAAGTTTATGAAGGATCCCAACTTTGACGGAGTTGGATTCAGCTCCCTCGATGTCGACGTATTGAGCCGACAACTACTTGATACTCGAACTGCCCTTTCAACCAAAAGCTTTTTGCGGAATCAACTTCTTAGAAGAGGTCAGGCATGCAGATTCCTTTTCGGCGAGTCAGAAGTTTTAAGGCAGGATGTATTAGCCGAGACGTTTCGAGAGTACTTTTCATTTCATGGGGTATCTCGCCGGGTCATTCTTGTGGGCTACAGCATGCAAAGGATCTTACGAATGCTAGAAGCCAAGGGTATTCATATACCACCCTCCGTCGATATCATCTACACAAACATTATCGCCGATTCTCAGAAAATCAGAAAGACAAACATGACCAACGGTGTTAGGCAGCTTCTAGACCGTCTCGGAGTGATCGAAGTGCCCACGAGGTACATTGATGGGACGCCCGGCAACGTCGCCAACTTCATCCTGAGATGTCTGCTCATGTTAGCAGTTCAAGCCTTTGAGAGTAGAGACCATGATAGCTCTACGGAATTCCAGCGTTCTAGAGCGTTGTTGCTGAAGTCAATTGTCCAGTCTTCTATTGGAAAGGAGTTGGGAACACTCACGCCGGATAGGCTAACATATATACGAGAAGTTGAAGCCAGGAGGAAAGGAAGGATAGAAAATCAGCTTAACAGAAAAGCGGAGAAACAACTCATGAGGAAAGGCGCTGGAAAGTGTACTCTTGAGTCAGCTCATTGGCTGGAAAGTTTGGACGGTGGGATAGATATCGAGCTGGAAGAAGAATCAATAGTGACTGACAACCCCTCGGTTATACTCACTCAAAATACACATAGTGATTAGATTTAGACTTCAGGTTCTTGATAAATAATTTCTATCATTGCTACTCTCATAATCCCCGAGTTTTACTACCGTCCTAGCCACGAGATGGAACGCTCCACTTAGAGTATAATTTTATTCCAGCATTTTATGCTGCACATTGCTCCGGCCGCCGTATTGCGGGGTAAATTTCCCACTGTAAATTTCGAATTTAGTGAGGAAGCTCGCTAAATACTAGGGCAGCTTAGGGGAAATATCGCTAGATATTTAGGCCTTGGCTACTACGTACGACCCCCAGAGTTTCGTGGCGTACAATGCTAGGCTGACCACAGGCAGAGCTCCGAGGCCCGTGGCTAGAAGGAAACAAGCCCCAAACATCTGCTAGAATGACCTCACAGCTCGGAAGCGATTATCCAAACATCTTTATGCAGAGACATAGTGGATTCTAAAGAGTGAAGCGGCCCGTGTTGGCTGTGTGTATCCCCTAAGCGGTGTCCAGGAATGACTGATCCGAGCGTTTTCTTAACCGAGCCAACGAAATGCTTGGATTTTGGGCTTCAGGGAGGCAAGCCTAGAATTTAGCGATACGATCGCTAAACTTCTAGCGATCAGTCACTAAACTATAGGGCATTCCAGGGAGCAGCTTTGATGTTCCTCGCTTACTAAGCAGGATTTCGAGTCCTTCCTGGACACTGCTTAGGGGGTACGGGGCCAAAGGTTGACGCAGCCCTGACGAGGTCTCTGCGGGGAGTACGAAGTAGGGTCGTATCTGTCAAGGCGCCGGCGAAGAGCGGTAAGGAACGTAAACTACCTTCGGAATTTGACTTGCCTGCTCACAGGAGAACTGGAATCTTTTGCATGGCCTTTATGTTCGCCAAACAAATCTATCTAGCATTGTGCCAAAACCTGAAGTCCTATCAAGATTACCTCCTTTCCTTACTCCGCTTTCACCAAAAGAGTGGGGTCGATTAGCTTAGACCTTTTGACAATTCCTGTCGATAGCGAAAGAAGAGAGTTGTTTGCTAACAGTTCGAGAATTGAAATCACTGCATCCATCTCTCGGAATAGCCAATTCCGAATCTCCACCGCAACAAGAGAGTCGATGCCGTAATCAGACATAGGTCTCGATGAATGAATATCGTCCGTCGCGATCATAAGCAAAGAGGACATTTTGGCGATTATGCACATGCAAATCTGCTCAGCAGCCGTTGGCAAGGACGTTGCCTGTCGTAAGTAGTCGCGTGCTTTGCCTGTCAAACCACTTTCCTCGCTGTCAATTTGTTCTGACTTGAGTGCCATCCTGCGGAAGTGCGAGAACATTGGGTAAGAGAAGGCGGGCTGGGATCCGTCGGGTTGCCAGGTTCCAAGTCCGGTGACAGTCTGGCCAGACTTGTTCTTTCGCAAAGGCTCGACGATTGCCGACTTGATCATTGCCATCAGCTCTGCCTCGTGAAGTCCCTCGAAGCGGAGCTTTTCCAGACCACGCATGATCTTCTCGTTCTCAGCTACATACCCAACGTCGAGAATGACGCCGAGATCTAGCGTCACAGCTGGAAGACCAAGTCCATTGCGATAGTCCGCAAAGGCATCCAGGAACGTGGATGCAGCTGCATACTGAGCTTGACTGGGATTTCCGATTATGCCACTGGTTGAGGACAGCATGATGAAGAAATCCAAATTATCCTTGGAGAGAATTCTATGCAGATTCCATGTACCGTGGACTTTTGGCCTGATAGAAATATTATAATCTTCAATACTCATATTTTGGAAGAGATTGTCCTGCCTTTGTTAGTCTGAGAGAGCATAATTGAATGTGACGGTTCTTACTTTCAAAACCATCGCGCCCTGGATGACTCCACGGATAGGAGGCATCTCCTTCTCGCTTTGATTGATCATATGTTGTACTTGCTCCGCGTTGCTAATATCGCAGTTGAAAACAGAGACTTTTGCTCCATTTGAGCGGAGGAAATCTACCACATCTCTAGCGCTCTGCTTGGCCAACCCGCTTCGGGAAGCGAATATCAGATTCTTGGCACCATGCCGAAGCATCCAAGTAGCCATTGCCCGCCCAATTCCACCTAATCCACCAACCAGAAGATATGACGCATCTGATCGAAGCAACTCGTGGCTGGTGTCTCGAGGTATGGCCTAAATTGTCAGTTGGAAATAGCCACAGAGGAAAGGTTATAACATGTTGAAACTCACTTTAACTATCTCGTCCGGCTTGGCCATTAGAACCAGTTTGCCGATATGCTTTCCAGCCTGCATCACTCGAAGAGCTTTCTCTGCTTCTGACATTCCATACACTGTAATGGGTTGAGGGGGGCTGACTGTACCCTGGCGAATCAGATTCATAACTTTCGCCCACATTTTTGCAGTTTGGACTGCCTTGTCTTTCGACAAGTGAATAAAGTCGACAGCGGCGAATGTGACATTTTTGGCAAATTGCCCCATCTCAAGCCGAGTATTGCGTCCGAAGTCGCGCTTTCCAAGTTCAATGAAGCGTCCAAAAGGTGCGATGCAATTCCAAGTAACACGAAGTGCATCTCCAGCAACCGAATTCATGATCACATCCACTCCCTTCCCCCCGGTGACCATCATCACGCCTCTGGCAAATGTGTTGTCGCGGCTCGAAAATATGTGATCCTCTGGGATATTGTATGTATTCACTAAGAACTCTTTCTTTTCTAGTGTCCCAACAGTCGCGAATATTTCAGCGCCTATCATTTGACAAAGCATAATCAGTGCTTGACCAAGTCCTCCTGACGCGGCATGAATCAAAACTGTCTCTCCGCATTCCAATTTTGCAGCTTTGAATACCGAATGGTATGCGGTGCAATAGATGATTGGAAGTGTAGTCGCGACTTCGAACGACATGTCGCCAGGAATCAATTGGACCGCGTCAGCCTCCTGGCGCAGGTAGTTGGAAAAGGTACCGTATCCATATGTGACGACACGATCTCCTTCTTTGAGCCCTCGGACGGATTTGCCCACAGAGGCGATGATGCCACTGCATTCTCCGCCGAGTGCTTCGACCTTTATTTGACCCATAGCCATCATGACGTCTCGAAAGTTGAGCCCAGTGGCTTTTATAGCTATCTCAACACTATGATCCGGCAAGTCCCCGTCCATTCGATGATCTGGTATGAAGTGTAGCGTGTCTAAAAGACCTGGAGTGCCGACTTCCATGATCAGTGCGCGACCATTGTGAGAAAATTGGTGATCAGCGGGAACCGGTGGTTTATTGGTCATTGCAATGAAATTGTTCATTTCCTTGTTTTCGATCAATCGCGGAACCACGATCTGGTCGTTTCTTTCGGCGTACTCTACATCAGCAATTTCGCTGGCCCTGTCACCAAGAGCAAAATTGGCTTTGAATATCTTAACAATCGACTCCGTGCTGTCCACGTCATTCTTTGAGTCCAGATCCAGAGTGACAATTTCAGATCCACCATTCTCAGATCTCACCGTCCTTGTTAATCCAGTGATGAGATTGGAGGTGGGTGCTTTAGATCCAATTGTTGCATCGCGCACAATCCATAAAACACCTTTGGCTTCCAACAATATATTTTTGACAACTGCGAATTGCTCCACAGAAGGCTCATGGATATAATGCTGCGCTGTCTCACTTAGTACGATGCAAACAAGTCCTTTGGGTTCGACGGCAGAGAACTTGGAGGTATCAATTGTTTTTACGCCTAGGCGCTTTAGTGAAGCCTCCAAAATAGACAAATTGGGTTCGGGCCCCTCATCATCAACAATTATTGTGACGTCTGGGTATCTTTCTGGACCTCCAGTAACGGCACTTGAAATCATCATCGATCCTTGATGATGGAATTCAGTCGGCATGTCCCAGACGGCGGCCTCTATTCCAGAGAAGCCAGTCTGCTGCAGCAAAACATTCCATTCTGGCTCTGTAAGTGTGGGCCCCTTTTGTCGGGATTCCTCTTTTCCTGTCAAGTGTCAGATAAAGATCTAGAAAGGAGTATTGTTGGTATCCAACTCACCGGCCCACCACCCGGACAGTGTACCAAATACGGTAGAAGTTACCATTCGTTCGCGGGTTAATTCTATCAAGCAGAGTTTTCCACCTGGTTTCAGAAGCTTTCTAACGTGCGTCATGGTCTTGTCCATAGAGGTGGTTGCGTGAAGAACGTTTGCAGCAATAACTAAATCGTATGTTCCTGCTTCGTATCCTTGTTCGACTGGTTCTTTCTCAATGTCAAGTTTTCTGAAAGTGATGAGATTACCCCACTGCTTGAGTTTCTCTTTCGAATTTTCAAAAAAGCCAGATGAAACGTCGGTGAAATCATAATTTATGAATCGTGGAAGAGAACCATCAGAGCCTCCTAGTGCGTCGAGGATCGGCAGTGTTGCACCCCCAGTACCAGCTCCTATCTCTAGGACCTTGAGATGCGGGTTCTTGTGTGCAAGCAAATCGATATAAGTTGCTGCGTATCTGTAATTCTGAGACATCCTGCTGTTCTGAGCATAGTAGTTATCAAGACGGTTCTCTTCAACCATCACGGCAAGCGGCTCTACCTCTTTTCTGAGAATAGACGGCAAGCTTTCTCCAACGTGACAAAGAATGCTACCTTCAGCGCCGGAAGCACTGACCCTGGATATCACATCCGCTCTCTGCATCTCATCCGCTTCGACCCAGGAAGATGTGGGGATACCAAGAGTACCTTTCTTTGCCGCTGTACAGAATACGTTCATGCAAGTCCATAGCTTCTTGTGATATTCATGGAAAGATTGTACTTCGTCAAGGGAGATCAGTTTCAGGGCTCTTTCCATAAGATAGAATCCCGCCTGTTCCAACGCCTCGATTTTTGGTTCCTCTCCCTCGGGTGCCTTCAAATGGGCACATAAAGTCTGCACTTGGCCCATTGATAGGAAATCAACATCTGGTCGCCAATCCATCTGAAAGCAAAGGTTTTTCGTTGCCTCATTTTCAGCGGTCTGGTTATCCAGTGCCAGAGCTGTACATACCAGGCCCGTGATTTCGATCATGGGTTGAAGGGGGCCATGTTCTTGGTCTTGGTTAAACACAACCATTGAGGTTCTATGTTGGCGTACATCTTTCTTTTCAGAACTTGCGTAAACCGAAAACTCGTGGCCTGCCTCGTTCTTAACTTTTGCAGAGACCACAATCTCCTCGATAAATGTTGGCACCATGGGTTCCGTGAGAGGACCTTCAGCAGCTGCAATGGCCGTGAATAGTGGATGGAAGCAAGCATCAAGGGTAGATGGATGCAAAATCGCCGGGAACTGGAAGTTCATTGGCATGACATTGGCGATATCTGATATCTTTACAGTGGCTACACTGTGATTTGGGCCGGCGCGGGTTTTTGTCATGTTTGCGAAAGTTGGCCCATACTCAAGTCCAATCGCCGTGAGCTTTTCATAAAGTTGCTTCGTGTCGATTTCATCAACACAAATGGCTTCTGCGTCTGTTCTAATTTGGGCATAGTAGGCTTCCTGCGCAAAGGCCTGCCTAGAACTGTCGACCTCACTCGGAATGTTCTTCGCTTCAACAGAAACGAGACCACGGCAATGTTCAGTCCAGATATTGTCGTCTGTAACGGAAAAAACACAAAATTCGTCCCAGACACTGGAAACCTCTTTGCTGCTTTCGTTATATGGCCGGAGGGACAACATAGTCTCGATTTCAGGTTGATATTCAGGGATAAGCAAAGCCTGTCCAATTGAAATATCACGCAGTTTGTAAGCTGCCACTTCAACTGCTCGTGTGTGTGCTCGCTGACACGCAGCTTCAATAGCCATTATCATGAAGCCAGCGGCCGGGTAAACCATTTGAGACTGAACTTTATGATCTCGGACCCACGGTATTTCGCTGGGTCGAATAATGTTTCTCCAACGTGGCTCGAGCAAGTTACAGTTCATATCCTCGACACCCAACAGGTCATTCCGGGGGCCTCTTCGGTTGCGATAAGCTTTGCTAATTCGAGACTCGCTCCATAGGGGAGTTGAATGATTCCAGGAGTATGGGGGGAGATCAACTAACACTGCTGGCGGCTCGCCGGGATTGTTGTTATTGATGGAGGATAAATTGACATGGCAGCCTTTTCTGAATAGTTGACACGCTAGCTCGCTGGTGGTTGTTACTGCGCTTGTGTCTCTCGAAATTGCCGTGATGTACGAAATAGATCCGCCGCTTAACTTCTCATGGGATTGGAGGATTTGCTTTATAGGGCCTGCGAGTGCAGAATGCGGCCCTAGCTCGATCAGAATGTCCACGGCGGCACCGCCCGCTCTTTTGCGTCTTCTTTGAGTTTGCTTGATACCGGAGGAGCCAAGGCAAAGATTTCGGAGCGAATCTGAGAATCTGACTTGGCTAACCATGTTTGAGACCCAGTAGCTGGCGTTTAGCTCTGTTGGCTCGACCTTCTCTCCTGTTACCGAGGAAAAGAACCCAACACCATTCGGTACTCTGGTTTCCAGGCCTGCCATCGCAGATAAGTAGTCATCCGCAATGAACGTCATGTGGTGAGAATGATAGGCCACCTCGACAGCAAGCTTTCGAGCGAATATTTTCTTTTGCTCTAAGGCAGTAAAAAGCTCGTCTATGGCGGGCGCGTCGCCGGAAACAGTGATACTCGATGGGCTGTTTTCACAGGCCACAGAAACTTTGCCACTTTTCAGATTGGACATGAAAGGTTCGGCATCTACTTTCGACATCCCTACCGCCAACATTGCTCCTTTGAAAGCAGGATTGCCAACAATTTTGCTAGTTACATTACCTCTATGATAGGCGACGGCAATAGCATCTTCCAATGTGAGCGCACCAGCGGCATAAGCAGCAGCAATTTCTCCGCTCGAATGCCCGGTTACTGCTGATGGTTTGATATCCCACGTCGCTAAAAGATCAACCAAGGCAATTTGAATGGCAGTGCACAAAGGTTGGCTAAGGAACGCAAGTGAAACTCGAGACGTTTTCTCATCTCGCGATAATTCCTCTTCTCCAGTTAGCGTTTTTAGCACTTTGAAATATTAGATTGACACACCTCTGAGTGACCATGAAGCACCCAGTTTCTTCAGGTGAAGTTCTGCCTTTTCAAGCGACTCTTCAAAAATGGAATATTGTATGAGTTCACGTCCCATTCCATACCACTGAGCACCTTGTCCTGTGAAAACAAACGCCAGGGTTGGTGAATTAGAAGACTTGGAAATGACAATATTTTCAGCCTCGAGCGACCCAATTAAGCCGTCCGCCGATACAGCTGTGATGGCTGCTCTCCAGGGAAATCTGGTTCGGCGCTCGTTGAGCGTGAACGACAGGCTGTCGAGGAATTCACTGGTAGTAGCAGTTGGATGAGCCTTCAGGTATGCACCTAGAAGCTTTCCATACCGCTTGCCGGAATGTTCGTCAAAAGAAGAGAAGGTATAAATCCGACTTTTCGCCGTTTCATCTCCAAGTAATAGACCAGTTTGAATGCCATGGCCATTGATTCCCCGCTTCACTTCTTCGGACAGGAGAGACGGAGTTCGTCTGTAAGATCCTTTGAGACCACGAGACGCAAGAAAGCTCCGTGCGTCATCAATAATCAGATGTGCGTTCGTACCGCCATACCCGAATGAATTGATTGATGCCCGACGGAGTCCGGTAGTATTCCAAGGCTCCAGGGTCGTAGGTACCTGGAAAATAATCAGTAAAAATAGCCAAAGACAAGTAAGGGATCGGATGAACCTTAAGTTTCCAATCATAAAACGGGATCCGCTCATTACCCTTCACGAAGTCACAATTTGGCAGGATTAAATCATTTTCTAGCATTAGCACTGTCTTAATCAAGCCTGCCAGCCCACTGCAGCCTTCCAAATGCCCCATGTTGGACTTGATCGAACCAATGCGCAGTGGATTGTCGAACGACCTGCCAGGCCCAAACACCTCCGTGATAGCGGCGGCTTCCAATGGATCCCCTAGTTCAACGTTAGTGTACATTATTCCATTAGAGTTCTGTTGCATATAATGCAGGTGTTGCTTGCCAGCTGGTGTGCCAGTTCCATGGGCTTCTACATAATTAGTGTGCACAGGATCGAGACCAACGCCTTTGTAGACACTACTGATAAGTGCTTGTTGGGCATCTTTACTGGGAAGAGTAATCCCCGCGGTTTTCCCGTCTTGATTGATGCCCGTATTGCGAATGACGCCGCGAATGGTATCACCGTCTCGGATAGCGTCATCAAGTGACTTCAAGACAACACAGGCAGCACCTTCACCACGGCCATAGCCATTCGCCCGCTGATCGAACGAGTAGCATCTTCCATTAGGTGAAAGAAAACTTAGGGAATTTCAAGTCAGCAAATATATATCTGGAGCCCCCCACAGATTCTTGTCAAAATCTAACGCTCCGATGAAGATGGGCTTTCAACTCACCCCATCATCGACATTGTTATCATGATCTCGTGACTCAATATAACGTTCGAGCCCCCTACTATGGCAGTCTTTGACTCTCCGCTTCGGATTGTCTGGCATGCTAGGTGCAGCGCAACCAAACTAGCTGAGCAAGCCGTGTCAACGGTGACACTTGGGCCTTTGAGATCAAAATAATAAGATAGGCGGTTCGACAGAAATGCAAGAGAAGGACCGCCTCCCGTGGCTTGCCAGACTGGCATTGTCTCGGTATCCCGGAGTTGAATGTCCGTGAAGTCTCTGCAAAACGAGCCTACAAAGCACGATGTATCGCTCCCTGCGAGTTTATGGAGGGGTATACCGGCTATAGCAGATTTATGAGTTCAGATCCTATTCTTAAACACTAATGAGTGACTTACCATTCTCAAGAGATTCATAACAAACTTCAAGAAGTAGTCTTTGCTGAGGGTCTAGGACCTAGAATTGGGTTAAATCAATATAACAGAGCCGCGAAACCTCCCTCGCGTCGTCTACTTACAGCGGCCTCAGAGCTTGTCATGTTGAAAAATGGAGCGTCAAAAAGTGTTCTATCCTCTTTGAGATAATGCCCACCAACAATGGACGACTGAGAATAGTTAGAACACACACATTCGCTGAAAGTTTCCGAAAACATACAGCTCCATGTCTACTTGGATTAGGATGGTAAAATGCATCTGCATTGTATTTTTCCTTTGGCACATCACTCCAAGCGTTGCGAGCCTCAGAGACCATTTTCCACAGAGTCTCGGGATTAGTGGCATCACCAGGACAACGGCAGCCCATACCAATTATTGCAATTGGTACGTCCGTATTCCCCGTGGGGTCCTCGTTCGTACGTGTTGGCATTGTCGTGCAGTTCGATTTGCTATCCGAAAGATATTCAACTTTTTAGGTTGTTCTACGTAGTTGGGAGGTTTCTCAAGTAAACTAAAATCTGGTTGAAGATTGAAGAGGCTATAGTCGTGCTGGCGCTGCCGGTAACCAATCTACACATGCAATCAAAGAGAAATGGTGTCGTTGAAAAGGTATTCAAATTGGCCAGACACGGCTTACTTATATACTTCAGTGCATTTCAGCGCACTTTATGTAGACCGAACTTTTATATTACTACTCAAACATAAAATTACGGTAGAGCATGAGACTATGAGGTTCAAAAATGTTAGTAAGGATTTACCATATATGATCGATTCGAACAATTGCACGTAAGCTCGGATTAAAAAGGTACAACGCTAACTACATGTTAACCATTCAACCACATGCGAACAGATCCTATACTCCTGATGATTCGATTAAGAGCCTACTAGGATCCCACTTTCCTTGCTATCTTGAGTAATATTTCAGTGCAAGGCAGGCGGACAACTGTGACGCGGCATAACTTCCGTGTAGGAAGGGGTCCCGCTCGAATCCGAGTTTAGTACAATATCTGGACCGGGTTGGAAATTTGTCTGGCATAGTGTAACCATGTTTACTTTAAATCTTAGTAATCTATACACCTGTATACTGACAATTCGCAGCTAATATTCGGCTCCTATAATTCAGGACTACCATTGCCTGGGCTCCATTTAGCACTGGTACTTGCTGCTCACTAAAAATCAAAATCGGATATGATTTGATCGATTTTGTAAAGGGTTGATAGCAGAGACATTTATTTCTAGCGACGAATAGCAAGTAAGCAAATGCTAGTCTAAAGAGGAAATAACCCAGAAATAGAACAGATCTCCGAAAACACTAGTGACATAATTTCTTTGTATAACCCGTAAGTTCCAGAGCGAGAGATATATATCTCGATTCTCAAAAAGGTTAGAAGCAATTTGTAAATATGTGGATGTTAATATAGTAGAAGCGTCTCACAAAAACTAACGACCAAAGCCAAAAGCCGTTTTCTATTCTGCACGCTAACTTTATAACTTGCTGTTTCCTTCACTTTGTTTCCCTGGTACTAATAAATCCACTAGTGACGATATTGGTGTAGTCTCGTTTTCAACTGCTTTCAAGATCTTGTCAATTTCCAGCGGCGAGAACATTAGACCCATGTTCTTCATGAACTTCTGTTCAACGCTAGTCAACGTATGCTCGTTTTCAACGTGCCCTACAGGAAATTTGATAACAACTTCCTGGAGCTCCGAGCCGTCCTGCAGTTCGATGGTCAATCCATTGGCGGCATATTTCTTGTTTGGGTTAAGATAATCCTCTGTGTATTCCGGATCTTCTCGGAGCTCGATCTTTGATCGTAGAATCGAGACACTACGAGCCGTTGCCCACGGACTTTCGTCCCAGTAGTCTTCCGCTTCAATAGCGGAGCCCTTAAGCAATGAAACGGCGATCATGTATTCAATGCAGTGATCTCGATCAGCCGCGTTCTGCAGATCTCCTGCCTTGCTAATGATAGTAAGCGCTGCAGCGTGAGTACGTACTCTGACCGTTTTTATGTCGTGTTCGGGGTTGATTCCCTGTTTCTGCATGATGGACGAGAGCTGCAGCGCGGCCTCAATAGCAGAGATTCCGTGGCCTTCCGCGGGAATAACCTTGAAGAAAACGTTTTCTATTACCCAAGTGCCGTAAGGCTTCGGCAGAGAGAATTGCTTTCCCCGCCACGTACTATCATAGAAGCCCCAGCGCGCTGCAGTCAGAACCGTGGGGGCACCTGCCTGACCTGAGCGTGTTAGCAAAGCAAGGTGCACTGCACGCATGCATGCATCACCAGCAGCCCATCCTTTGCGTGAAATTGTATTGGGAGCACTGCGGAAAGTTCGGAGCGGGGCACTGTCCATCCACACTTGAGACAACCCATTCATAGCCATGGTTTCGTTTAATCCCAGCAACCATGATACAACGGCGATTGAGGCGAGCTTGACCAGAATAGTATGATCCAATCCAAAGGCGTTGAAGGAGTTGCAAATCTGAAAGCAACCTTGTATTTCATAAGCTTTGATGGTAGCCTCTAGAAGGGTTCGGACGGTGAGCGGCGGTCCCTTGTGGTCTGTAAGCAAGCCTTTCGCCGAGGTGCGGCAGAGCCAATCAGATACAGCCAGCAATGCACCAATGTTATCTGTGCTCCCAGTCAGTTCATTAATCTTCTTCGGCGACTTCAAATGACATGGTGCATTCAAACTAACGAACCTGAAGGATGGCCCCATTCTGCGCCTCCTAGTGCATCATTATGATCCAAGTAGCGGATAGCGGTGCCCAAGTCGAAAGCTCCCTTGATTGGATCTAACTGATAATATGTGCCAGGAAGCTTGAAGCCATTTGGGACAGTAGTATTTGGAACAACAGGGCCTAGCATACTCCTGCACTCGGCGCTGCTGTGAATGCTTTCGATTGCACATCCGAGGGCGTCCAGCAAAGCTAGCCTGGCACGCCCCCAGGCGACTTTGCTGGTTGGTTTGTAATGGTACACGAAATCTTTGATATCAACAAGAACTTGGTCATAAACTTGTCCAGATAGCCCGGACGATAGACCTTCAGCCTTTGATTGGGCCATGGTCGCTTCGGGGAATGATGACTGCGTTGCTGGAGGAGAATGTTGTCGAGCAACGAGAATTATGGGAAATATAGTCACCTTTTACGTTAAAGCTGATCTCTAGGTAAAGAAGTAGCATGCATATTATTACTAATTGTAGTGACCTACTCGAGAACCACCATGTAGAAACCGGTTAGCGGGGGCCTGATTTCTTAGCACACGTGAGACATATGAACGCACATTATTCTGAGATGATGGGTGGGTAACTGATGAACGTCGCTGCATTTCCTCCACCACAATGGGTGAAGTGCTTGACACCGTGACTGACCTCTCGTATTCTACTTCTGCCCAAATTTTGATACCAAAAGCAACAACCATTTCGCAAAGGCTCTCTACTACAACTATACCTTGAGTTTACAATTAACCACAGTCAAAGATAACAACGTTGCAATGGGAGAAGACATAGCGGCCCAAACGTCGAATGCGGCTACTTTCGCGTCAACGGCGCCCAGCGATCGTACCGGCCCCACGGGAAAGCTATGCAACTGGACTCACTCCCTCACTTTGAGTCAAGTCCCCAAAGAGGTGCAAGAGAGGGCCAAATATCTGATTCTTGATGGCATCGCATGTGCTTTACTCGGGGCGCACCTTCCATGGTCCGAAACTGCGGCAAAGCCCATTTTTGAGATGGAGTCTTCAGGTCCATGTAGCGTTTTCGGTTGGGGAAGGGTACGTAACCTATCACTAATTGCCTCCAACTCAGTTATTATGATTTTTAAGAAGGCTAACGATTGCTTCTAAACAGACACTAGGCCCATTGGCAGCCGCGCTTCTCAATAGCACCTTTATCCAAGGATTTGAATTAGATGACTACCATAGCGAGGCTCCACTGCATTCAAACGCCATCCTTCTTCCTGCCATTCTTGCCGCTGCAGAGTTTTCCGACTCTACTAGAAGTTCGCAATCGAAACTTTCCATAGACGGCGGGGCTTTCCTGCTTGCTGCTATCGTTGGTTATGAAATTGGACCCCGTGTAGGCCTTAGTCTCAACGGACATCATATACTATCCCAGGGTTGGCACTCCGGAACCGTCTTTGTCCATCGGCTTCAGCAGCTGCCGTCAGCAAGCTCCTTGGCCTCGGACCAAATCAGATCGAGGATGCCCTCGGTACAGCGTGTACACAAGCATGCGGTCTGATGTCCGCGCAGTACGAAAGTATGGCAAAGCGTATGCAGCACGGTTTTGCAGCACGAAACGGACTGTTCGCTGCCCTCATGTCCCAGGGGGGCTACACAGGAATTCAGCGGGTGTATGAGCGGCCCTATGGCGGATTTCTGGCTACTTTCAGCCAGGGCTCGGGGAAGATACCACAATACAAAGAAGACGAACTCGTTGCGGATCTTGGCGTAAAGTGGCAGACAAGCAAAATTCGCGTCAAGCCTTACGCAGCAATGGCGACTACACACCCAGTGATTGAATGCATCGCGGTCCTACAGACGTGCCATCCTTTGACACTATACCGCAGTGACGATAACCTGTCTATGATTAGCAGCGTGAGACTCGAAATGTCAGAGGCTGCGTATAAACATGGCGGCTTTCCGGTAATACGCCCGGTGACAGCCACAGGAGCGCAGATGAGCGCTTCATATATCGCCGCACTTCAGCTAGTTGATGGTCATGTGTTACCGTCGCAGTTTCGAGCCAGCTTGCTTGACCGCGATAATGTATGGGCAATGGTAGCAAAGACATCGTGCGTACACACTGCAGCATTTGACGACGAACCTTGGCATCAGCGCGTCACCATCACCATGTCGAACGGCCAAAAACTGGTAAAATTTCTTGAGGCACCCAAAGGTGTTCGGCCCGGACTTACCAACAAGGACATTTTGGATAAGTGGAGAGCAGTGACCCAGGGTGTGATCGATAGCGAGAGGCAGGAAAAAATCGAGAACTTAGTTCTCGGATTGGAAACCGTGCCAAATGTGGCTTCGAAGTTAAGGGCGTTGTTACAAGGATGGACAGGCAATCCAATCAGGGAGTCGGAGAGAGTAGATCGAACTTTATCTGCTCTTCTCTGAACGTTAAGTGCAATATAAAACAATTTGATCTTAGCCCGCATCCAAGTCGTGGATCATAATGCTATGAGTTGCTGTGAAAAGAATATGACTTGTCATCATCATCATCATCACTAGCAAAGTACAACGTACGGCTCTAATTCATTATTCTACAACTATAATTTTCGATCAAATGTCAATATTGGATGTGAGAAAGACCGATGTTAAACAACGACGTATTTGAAGTATTATGAACTGTATTCAAGCGGACTTGATGTCCGGTGTTTGGACTATCGAGTTTTGAACTGAGAGAAACCTCTTCCATCGCTATCGTACTCCTCTTCAACATTTACCTAAGCTTTTAAGGTCTCGTATTTGCTCTTTGCCCGGATGGCCGAACCTTTCCGAAACAGTACCCAGGGCACGGGTGTGAGGGTAGCTGCAATGAATCCCAGCAGGCTAGTCGCCCAACCAATGCCTAATTTGTTATACATTGGAAGTGTAAATAACGGGAAGGCAGCACCAAATATGTAACGCAGGATGCCGTTTGCGGCCATGGCAGATGCTCCATATCGTGCTTGGTACGTGTCGACAATGTAAAGAGCCGACGAGATGAAGATAGACATATTCCCCCAGGAGAATGGCACTATAGCTATCACGGGACAGATCCAGTGGATATCCGAGCGGGCTGTCCATGCGAACCAGAAGAGACCCACGGGTAGGCCTATTGAGCCTAACATAGCACAGTATAAACGGTGTTCAGGGGCAACAATCCCATGACGACCATCAATGAGGGCAGCTTGGAACATACGCTGATATACGTAGGTGTCGACAACTATGATGGTGATGAGGCCCAGAACGCAACCGATAGCAAGGGCTATAAAGACTAGACTGCTTTGCTCGGCTGTGAAGCCGTAAACCCCGCTAAAGACAGTGGGGAGAGAGGCGAAGAATGAGTACAGCACCGCCAGGTTGAAGGAGATATACAGCGCCAGAAAGCCGACGATGGGCTCAGTGAACAACATGTGTGCCGGTCGCATGAGAAATGTGAAGAGCATTTGTCTACCCACTGCAATGCGTGGGTCAGCCTTTTTCTATTCAGTCGGTCTTTAGAGGGAAGTGATGATTGATTGATTTTAGGAGGGATGTATGGAGTGAATCTGAGTGCACGAAATGAAACCTAGGTGAGAGAGAGAGTGTAAATGATCTCTTACTGGTAAGACCTCGAGGGCCAGCCGGGGGTGCAGCTATGCCAAGACGTTTGGCGCGCTGATGGAGTATGGCATTCTTGTATGTTTCTTTGGTAAAGAGCACAGGTACCCAGCCCACAGCAGTAAACATGAGAGTTACCCATTGTGTCCAGCGCCAACCTTTGATGACAGAAACGTAGCCGCCGACGATGGGACTGAAAAAAGTAGTGTGGTGTTAGCATAAGGAGGGTTTCAAGCTTGCAGCTCAGAGAGCAAGATAAAAAAAAAGTCAATTGCCAGAATCGAGGAATCTTGTGGAGCATCAACCACTGGATAGCCATAGAAGTGTAGATTTTTAAATTTGAACGGATGAAAATTGAGGAGGATATAATCAATGCTAGGACGACCTAGCGCCTATTATCAGCGCAGAGGGACCGAATAGTGTGATTTTGGCTTGTAATTCCAGAATCTGATGGACTTTCCGAAAACTTCAGGGCTAACACGATGTGATTTTGGAGTTCTCGTAAAATTCTTCGCAAAATCGGCTCACCGGACAAAAAGAATGATAGTAACATACCCAACAGCTGGACCGAGAAAGGGGCTGAGGACATAAAAGGAGGTGGTTCGCGCTCGGGTTTCGGCGGGCCATAAATCCGCATTTGTTCCCGCGCCGATGGTAAGAGGTGGTGATCCGAAGAGACCGGCCAGAAAGCGCAAAACAACCAAACATCCAAAATTGGGGGAGAAGCCCGCGCCCATGATGAAGAACGCAAAGATCAAAATTGCGAGCATGTAGACAAATCTCCTTCCAAAAGTTTCACTCAGCGAAGCGCCCACTATGGGGCCAAACGCAAGACCAAGCACGTACAAAGAGAATGGGAGCAATGCCGCGGTGGTACCGACACCGAATTCCTTAGATACGAGTGGGTATGCTGGTGTGTAAATGGAAGATCCGATAGAACTGTCAAATGTATCATTGTATCATTAGCATATTTCTGCACATGTATATTTCCTGTATCAGACTAATAACTTACACAACAAAAGCCAATAATGCGGGCACGATCGTATGGAAGACTTTCTTCCCAAAAGGCCAGTTGCGAGGGTTTTCCGGATCATCTGGGCCAGTCCAGTCTTGAGCAGTGAGGGTGCGAGTCAACTCTGCCGATTTATGCTGGTTTATGGCGGGGGCATCGTTAGTCGAACGCCGCACAGCTTTCGTTGAGTCGTTTATGGAGGATAGGTGGATGTGTTCACCGTCGTGGGGAGATAGAGGATCATAGTTACCAGGCGAGTGACCAGACGGGATAGACATAATTAGTTGCAAGCCCAACAAAAATCTAAAACAGCCAGGGATATTCTAGGAAAATTGATAAGACACAAAAGTATGGATCTATGCTCTGCTCGATCTCGACGAGTGCTTTGGCCAAATTGAGATTATCTTGGGAAATGTAGCTGGGCGAGGTACTAACCCCCGGGTTTTATGACAAATAAAACACCTCCGGCAGCCGGCTCCAAAGACAAGGGCCCAAGTGAGGGCTGCTCCGGATCCCTGTCTTCCCTGTCTTCCCTGTTGGGGGCATGCTCGATTAGGGACGGCCCCCACTTCAGAAGTGTACATCAGGATATGATATTTACCGCAAATTAGGCCGGCCCTTTAGCAACCTGTTTTCAAGTGAACGTCTTTGGTATAAAGGCAAACACAACAGCTTGCAATTTATGTAGGCAGCTCCGGCACGGGATGATTTTATTTTGCAGTAACCGCTTTCAGCTTAGTGCTATTCTGTCTCAACCCCATTTGAAATTTCACAACGCAAGCGCGCGCATTGTATGTCTTACACATTAGTAAGAACGAGGTGACTACGTAAGCAAGCGGCAGTGATACAGAGCGAGGTATGTGGCATTAAATATACTCTCTTTTTTTGCGTCTTCCATCTCAACAAGTCCATTACGAATACTTTCAATCTCTATACTGACTCCTATCCTTGCTGAGACGCGCTCTGCGAACATACTTGCATAGTAAAGTAGCACATTTGCAACGATTCTCATAGCTTTGATTTCGGTGCTGCACTGGCCTGAGCAGTGATGTCTCCAATGTAGATCTGCTGTGGGCGCCAGATTTGAACAGGACGCTCTTTCCATTATACAAGTATTTAGTGGAGTTGGGAAATTTTGGGGAAATGTCGACATACCCATGGCTTCGCGCCAGTGCGCCAGCATTCCCGCCGTTCGAGAACCTATCATCAAGACAGGAATGAGCTCCGGAGGAATGTTTCTGTAAGAGATGGTAATTTAGCCTCTGGGTTTTGCGTGCATCCCCTGGCGAATAGTATCAAGAAACAAAGTTGCACAACTCACATAGCTATATATATAAACACGCCGTAAAGATCTGCATTCGCATTGAGATTTCGTGAGATGAAGTATTCATCTGAAGCCGCAATACGGTCAATTTCCACCGCCACAGAAAGCAGAGGGTTAGAGTATGCGTCAAGGTCAGCCAACACTTCTTTCGCGCCTTCAATTCTCGGATCAACTGTTTTGTAAATGCGGTGGCCGTACCCGAACAATCGTGCCTCGCCTGCTTTGACCCTTTCAATCAGCACAGGTACATTCTCAACTGTTCCGACCTCTTGGATGACTCTGTATGCCACCTCCGTGGCACCAAAATGTAGCGGGCCATAAGCAGAAGAGACGGCGCTGATAAGACAGGACAAGGGATCTGCAAGAGTCGAGGCCGTGCAAAGGAAAGCAGAGGTCGAATTTGTCGGCCCATGTTCGGCACTAAGCGCCCATGTCCTCTGAATAGCATACACATGCTTGGGGTCTGGCTTCCCTGTATTCGCGTCAACGATCCCCATCATGAGAAGAAAATTTTCAAGATAAGATCCGTCTGGGTTAGGGCGCGTAAATGGACGGTTTGCGCGGTGGCAAGCAGCCAGCCCGGCCACAACAGAGTAGGCGGCTAGTGCGCGGATGATGCCTTTGTCTACCGCCGGCAAGTTGCCGTGGTAGATATTTCCTCCCATGGTGGTCGGAACACTCTCTGGATCTGAACCGACATATGCTGCGAGGCCTGCCAGCATCATGGGGATGGGAGCGGAAGTTCGACTGAGAAGCGGAATCAGTTTTATTTGACCAAGCGAGAAGAAGATTGTTAAGATTGTTCTAAGTACGGGAATGCTTTTATTGCCATAATGACAGCTTCGGGAATGTCTCCAGCTGATGAAGCAAGATCAGATCTGAGTTTGTCTTTTTCCTTAGGTGATGGCAAATGACCCCAAATGAATAGGAAGGCAAGATCCTCAAATTGACATTTGTTCCAAATTTTCTCAATTGGATGCCCTCGGTACTGCACTACGCCGTTTTCTCCGTCCCTATTTTGCCAATTAGCCTGGTTGTCAGCGGTTATGGACGAATATAAAGCCCACTTACACGAAGGCTATCTTGGACTCTACAACAGCCGTGTTTTGAAGTCCTGTATCCAACACCTTGAGGCCTCCCTGGGCTCGGCGAGTAGATCCTGGGCCATCCCTGGGCAGCTTGATCTCTTTGAAGCTGGTAGCTTTTATGGCGTTGTTTCTTATAGGAATTTCGTACTTTAGTGACGTGCGTGAATCTTCGATGAATAGCTTTTCTTCCAACATGGTCGTGTCGGTTCAAATGATATATGTAACGCTCTGATATGGTGGTAGTCGATTGTTGATTTACTGAACGCCGTTAAATCTACTCACAACAGCCATTTCAATACTGATAATAGTCAGGCAAACATTGGCACAGATAATACTGTGAATAAGCGAGTGAATAAGCAGACGAATTCAAACGCGGTTAGTAGCAATTACAAAATGTTAATACAATGTTCTTTGTAATAATTTTCAAGCTCATATCTGATATTCGTGGTAGCAACAAATCGGATTGAGCGCTTCTGTGGAAATTAAACACAGCTTCCAGATGTCCGAGTGCGTGCGTTGTCGGCCGAATGAGCTTGGATGATCAGTGACATGGTTTTAATCCATGTAACTCCGAGGTGTTTGGTCGGAAGTACGATTATTAAACCACGAGGCTGACATCCTACGAAGTACTTCATCCCAGGCGAAACAAACAGCACTCGCAGGGGGCCTGGACAACAGGGGGATTTGTATGGCCATTCGCATTCGCTGAACCCCGGCACCACCCCCTTGTAGGTGCTGTTTGTTAGGCCTGGGACGAAGTAGAAAGTATTGTTACCCTGCCATCAATAGGGTACAGGTCACAAGGCTCCCAGCTAAATTCGTTGATCCACTATGTGCTGCAGACAAGCTTTCATGTGCATCGGGAGTCCGCGGAAGCAAGCTTTCTCTTACCGCGTCGTGCACTGCCCTACGTCAAGATGCCGGTATCCCGCTATCACCGATAGCTTCGGATCCCTCATTTTCCAAAAAGTGAAGTCCAAAGCTGTAGTGGATCGGTGCTCTTATCGGCTTACTGTACCGTACATGTAGCCTCGGCGCTTACACTACTGCCTGCAGCTTAAGATATGGAGCTAGGCTAGTTTCTGTCTTTCTTTCCACTGTATCGATGAAGAGATCGTCGCTCATTCAAATAGTCCAAACTATACGCTGTAGAAAACAGGGACGTTCCGGAGAAAAATTAGATGTTTCTTAGCTTGACGCTAGATCTTTGTAAACTAGCTTCTTTTAAACATTTCATATAAAAAATAGCATTTGCTACTTTGGACGTTCCGGGACGTTTAGCTAGATTTTTCCATTTTCCATTTCAATTTGGGTAGAGCTAAGCCCGATTGGGCTAAAGCTAAACCCTATTAGGCTGAAATGCTTGCTAAAGTCTGAAATGACCAAAAGTTATTTCGAAGTCTTGAAATGGCCATTCGACGTTTGTATCAGACGTTTGCTATTGCTGTTACTAACTGTTTCGGGTAAAGCTTGGCGCTACAAATTAGTAGTAAGCGCTAAAAAACGTCTGACGTTTCTCCGGAACGTCCCTAATAATTCTGCATGCAGTCAGACCCAGTCAGACCACACCTCTTACTAACGGTTCTACAAAAATGGACTACCTACTGCTTCTGGCAAGTTCCGATTCATGGTAATACTATGCTTACACGACCTTCACGATAGCACCCCTTTCCAACAACGCAATTATGCATCTTACGATTGTACAACGCGTCTTGATACCTTGTCAAAGTGATCATAACCCTGTGGCAGATAATACCGTCACGGACTTTCATGATATCCGTATCCGGGTCAAGGATCAAGGGTGATGGGTGATGGGTCTGAAGCAGCAGAGGCACTCCAAATGGGTACTGTTCTGAGTCGACTTTGCAAACAGGATGTTCCCTGTAAACTTTTTGCAGAACGCTCATAGTTATTCCGCTTCGAATTTTAATTCTTTCCACTCATCGGCCATAAACGAACGCGTGTACACATTTTCGCCTCATACTTTCATCTATCAGCTCTTTCAGCCACTTCTTACATTTCAGGCTAAAGGCATCATCGACTCTCTTCATTTTTATTTGAACCTTAAAGTTGGTATTTGGGATGTCAATTCTACGGTTATTGTGTCTACATGGTGTAGGCACCAATGCGAATGTATGGTTCTGAGCGATCTCTTCTTGACAAAGAAATCTATGACTAATCTTACTTTGTCCCAGATATTGAGAGCACAGCTAGGTATTATTTTTGCTGTGTGTGGACTTGAGTATTGATTGACTTTCTGTATTAGGCCCTATCATTCGGTTACTCGAAAAGGATAATAGTGCATCTTTTACCTTCGCAGAGGGCGAAATGGATCATCCAGCGGCCCCCGGAGTTGGAGAAGTTTATAAAGGTCCTTACTTTAGCTTTTACCGCTGGCCCTTAACTTTGGATCCCGAGGACGATTCAACGCTCAGAGACGCTATTGAGCAGATCTACGAGGTCATTGAAGAGGAAGGGCCTTTTGATGGGATACTGGGATTCTCCCATGGAGCAACACTGGCTTTCCATTTTCTTGCATTCCATGCTAAAACTCACCCCTTCGATGCTCCCTCGCATTTCTTTCGGTGTGCTATATTCTTCTGTGGCATGCATCCTTTCAGAATTGACGGGTCAGAAGTCTTGTATGAACCTGGAATGGAAGGACTTGTTAAAATTCCGACCTTACACGTTGCGGGAGAAAGAGACCCGGTGATTAAGAATTCTTTGGATTTGTACCAATTATGCGACAAGAAGGTCTCGACACTGTTGTGCCACTCTCAAGGCCACAACATTCCGGTCGACAGTCAAACAACCTTATTGGTTGCACAGGCCATTAGAAGGCTTAACGACATGGTGGTTTTCTGTTAGGGCTCTCTACGAGGACAAGACTATTGAAAGAGCTTTAATGAGGGCACTACACGTATAGACATGTCTGGTCGGAGAGTAGAGCTGAGCAACATCATGTTGAAATTGTTAGATTTTCAGCATAGGACACTTTCCACTATAGACTAGAACACCTAAGAACGCGATAGATGTTTGAAATGTAGTTCAGATTTATAAATTTGTGAAACTTCAACCCATTCATAACTTTTCAAATGTAGGAGTGCGTTTTTGAATTCCAGAGAGCAGGGCTTTTGATACATCGCTTGTTTGGACGGCTGCCGAATTCCAAACCCCAGTGTACTCTAGACCTGAGGTAAAGGTGATTAGTCCGCATCGTGAAAGTCGAGCATTTTATCAGTGACTTACTATCCGCAAGATGATGATCTCGACTGTAGTTCAATAGCGCCTTTGTTCCTTGTACTGCAACAGGACTTTTGCAGGAGATATATCGCGCCATTCGATAGCTCTCCGAAATCGCTTCTGATTTGGTCTCTTTCACGCTCCTCGCAAACCCAACTTGAAGTGCCTCTTCTGCGCCAAAGGTTCTGGCAGTCATACATACATCCTTAACCCAACCAAAATCGCCCACGATCTTCGGGAGCCTATTGAGGCTGCCTAAATCGGCAGCTAAACCTATATCTACTTCCTTAACAGAGAATTTGACATCGGCAGAGCAAAGTCGAATATCACAACACACGGCGATGTCAACAGCAAAACCATAAGATATGCCGTGCAAAACACATATCACCGCTGTAAAGTATCGGTCAGTCAATTTGAACTTTCCCAGAGTAACAAACGAAGTACTGAGATGTATTGAAAGCTTACGCTTCTGGCAATTCTCGATGGCATTCAAACACCCCTGTATTTCACGAACAGTTTTCCTGATACCGACGGCCTTCCGTGCAACGTCCCCATCCACTTCCTTGTGCAAAATACCACCTTCAGATTCTGCAGCTTGCACATCCAAACCGACAGAAAAGGCACGCTCTCCGGCTGCAATAAGAATAACGACCCTCACGTCAGGGTCATATGAAAGCGATTCGAATACTTCCTTAAGTTCCAGCCACATGGCTCGTAAGAAAGCATTCAATCTAGCAGGGCGATTGATTTCGACGACAGCTATGAAGGGCTTTGGGAAGGTTACAAGAAAGAAGTTGTATCTGTAAGGAGCCATTATTCCTATTCACGGCAAATCGAGGTGTGTCGAACCGAAGTTTAGTAAGGCATTCGCGAAGGTTGAATATCTTTTGGTTTGCTGTTATAAGCAAAGGGATCGATCAGAACCGCCACAATATATCAGAGTCCTATACAAATCATGAATCAAAAAAAAGTATGATTGACCTCTATAGAAAGCTAGTGGGTCTCGCGAGTGGATCCATAGGATGGTCCGGAGAGCGGTCAGCATAGCGCGCTACCGCCCGGGTCTTGAACGCACCCTTCACATGCTTCTTTTGGCAATCCATAAGCCTAGGGTTTGATTCGAGGCGCATCCCCTTCGGTTTTGGTGGGCTTTTCGGGTAACCGTGCCCCCAAAATGGAAGATTACAGTCTCTTGGCCTCGTGCTCGAATTTAACGGACGTAATTGGCTCACCTGACAAATCTACAAAATTTGTTATTTTCTACGTCTTGTTCACGCAACCTTTGGACTTTGAGTATCTCCAAAACCTCTTTTCCCGTGATAATATCACAAATTTTAAGTCTTCCGTGTCTCTCCACAATTATGGAGTCCAGACTCGATCACAAATTCAACATCAATTTGAATGGCGATAAAACTGCTGTTTTTGATATCCCTAAAATGGGAAAGGCTGCTATTGTAATTAATGAGGGGCCAGGATACTCCGTGGAGGTAACTGAAGTTCCGGTGCCTGAGCCAGGTAACTTATTATTCTTTCTATCAGTATTATTCCAAAGGAGATTCGTTGGCCACAGATCTTGATTCTCACTAGTCTACAGCGCCAGATCAATTGCTCCTGCGCCTCAACGCAACTGGGATTTGCCATTCAGATATCCATTTTATGAAAAATGACTGGAAGAATCGTAAAATGTCACAGTTTGGCGTCCGCTCGCCAGGTCACGAAGGGGCAGGTATTGTTGTCAAGATCGGCAGCGACGCAGGTGATCGTTGGAAACTAGGAGACAGGGTAGGACTGAAACCCCTATGGAATACCTGTGGAAGCTGCGAGCTCTGTCTGGGAGACCTCGAAGCATATTGTGCAAAGTCACAATTCACTGGTCTACTTCAGGTGAGTCTCTCAAGCCGGAAGGACGAAGCAAATGATGCCATGTTGTTCTCGAGTGTGAGAAGTCTAATATATTAACTGATTAACACAAGGCTGGCTCCTATCAACAATACGTCCTATCTCCCGCCCGGTACACAACACGAATTCCAGAAGGCGTTGATGACTTCATCGCTGCGCCGTTGATGTGCTCTGGTGTTACCGTGTATAGAGCTCTGGTTGAGGCACGTCTCAAGCCCAATGACTGGGCTGTAATTCTCGGAGCCGGTGGTGGAGTTGGTATTCAAGGCATACAACTGGCCAAGGCGATGGGGCTCCGACCCATAGCTGTCGATTCGGGTGACAAAAAAAGGGTGTTATGTATGGCAATGGGAGCTGAGAAATATGTCGACTTCGCCAAGAGCTCAGATGTTTCCAAAGACGTGGTCTCCATCGCAGACGGAATAGGTGCCCACGGTGTGTTTGTAATAGCGCCGCAGGCTTACCACATTGCAATTGATGTGGTTGGGAAGAGAATTGGTGCAACGATTTGTTGTCTTGGTCTGCGTAAGATATTAATTTTCCTCATTTGGAGTTTATTAATACACCATATTGGTCTAACATATGATGCATGTCCTAGCACCCGCAGGATCAAACCCACTTACTATCAGTCCTTCGCTACTCGCCCACCGCAATCTAAAAATCACCGGATCACTGGCTGGAAGCATGAAAGATACTGATGAGACTCTGGAGTTCGCTAGAAGGGTACGCATTTACGAAGTTCATAATTGTATTAATCTACTCTTTAGTTCTCGTGGGTCGCTTCTAGCTAACATTACGGATAATTCCGAAACTAGGGTCTTATCAAGCCCATGTATCAAGTATTTCCTTTCCAGAGATTACCTGAGGCTGTAGGAATGCTTGAATCTGGAGAAGTTGCAGGGCGTATTGTGGTGGATTTCAACTCATGATCAGGATGCGGTTAGTGCAAGTGATGACAGCACAAGTCGCTATCAGGATATTGGGAGATATCCAGAATCTTAATGACTAAATGCAATGACTTTGAGTCAAGGAAGGTACTTTTAGTATCATTCTAAGATCTGATAATAAATATGGACTTTGTTTTTTCCTGATATTGCAATTGTTCCCTGGGTCCTCGGTCCTCGGTCCTCCCAGACACCTCCCCTCCCAAAACAAACGTGTATTCGAAAAACAAATCGGAAGCAATGAGACAAGGAACTCTCGCACTTTGAGTTCTGAAACCCCAGATGCCGAAAGGTCCGAATCTTTGCTTCAATAACGGCTTTAAGGAATGGGCTGCAGCTGAAGTCCTCCAGGGTTCCTGCAACAATCCATGCAAGGTGGGTGACTGCTTATGATACAATTCAGATATTCATCAGGGTTCGAGCAATCGTCGATCTGGAGGCTGATGCGGAAAATCGGAGGCCGAACGAAGGTAGAACAGCCGAATATTGGAACGCGTTACAGTACTTTGCACGAAGTATATTTAAATGGCTGGACTTACCGCTCGTCTCGGCACTCTTAATCCCGCGAGCTGCATTAGTTCGTTTCCGGGCGGCGATCTTTGCAGTTCATTAAAAGGTGGTCCCGATCACATTCAGCCCACTGTACCGCATGTTACTGCGGACCCCCACGCGGAACCAGTCGCGGCCCAGGGGCCGATCCGATCCGTCGAACACTGTGCCCCAGTGCCCCATTAGTCCGTACCTCGTATACGAAGTATATGCTGTAAAGTCCCTGTGAAACTCGTTTTCCCCTTCCTTTAGGCTTAGCCTCCGTCCTGCATGGACCTGCATAGGAACGTCAGCCCTTATGCACATACAACTGCCTGTCATCCCAGTGGTGTTGTCTTTGTATAGTGTACCGTATACGAGGCAGCTACTGTAACTCACCGTAACGAGCCAGAACCATGTTAGCAAAGATACGCTCCAGCACGTCTCCCTAACGACTCACTCTTTGACGCATCATTAGCCTCGGTACGCGATGATTACCTGACTCTGTGATTCACCAGGTTGGTTTATATTATAGGGCTAACCTCGATTTCAAATCAATAGACGTTGAGGAGTACCGAGGTACAACGGCACCCTTTGCAATTCCGTTTACTAGTTGATCAGTTGATCGCCTTTGTAGAAGTGATTGATAGTAGGAGTTGACCTCCCCTGCGGGCTTGAGGGTGAAGGACCTCTTAGAGGCGACGTCAAGTCCTACTATTAAGCCATACCCCCTGACCAACCGGACATGTATAGAGCTCTTTCCTTTTTTTGGTTCTCAGAAACTTGGATGCTCCGAGTAAACGGGAGCAGTTTCCGTTTCCCGGTGCGCTCTGGTCGACACATACCCAGTTGTAAGAGGCTCTCTGCCTTTAGCGCCTCTTCAGGCAGGCTTTCCTTTCGGTTGCATGAGCCGAGTCTCTCACTATTTGAGATTTTAACTTACTAGATATTAGTGCTATTCGATCCAGACAAAATCTGTAACCTTTGTCCTCGTAATTCTTGTACTTACTAGCCCGTTGATGATTACTCGTTGTAGTCCCAAGTACTTTGCAGCCTTTCCCGCTACTGTACCTTGAGTGTAAGCCAGTACTGCAATGCATACTTCTTGTCCAGTTCTGAAACTCTTCCGGGTGCCACCTGGCCTTCGCAGCTTACGTCTCTTATGCATTGCATCTTCCGCTGGCAGATGGCTTATCTGCATTTCACCCCTCCGCAGCTAGTTATTCCGTAAAGCTCCGATTTTCTCCTTCCTAGTTTAGAGCGGTGAAAAGCTTCACCGCTCTTCTAGCTACATGGCCACTTTCTGCGATATGTCAGATTTCACGGCCGGTCTTGTCTGACCTGCATCCACATTTTACGTCCCACATCAACGATACAAAGCTATCTGAATTACGAAGAGCGTTTTATACCAATATTGTTAGAGTTAGAGGTAGAGAAGCGGAGAATTCCAAAGCGTGGCTTGAAACCTCACTAATAGTCCGCAAAATAGTCAGGTCCAAGTACAGAGTTGATATGATGTGATGAGATCTGCTAAATATTTCAAGTTATTTTCCTACAATGCTAATTTACTACACAGATTTTTCGTTTTGGTGGTAGAAAAAGTATATATTGATAAGTCTACTGACGTTTCTGTAATAAAAACAAATTTATTTGATCTCAAATATGAGAACTATATTTTTCAATCTGTATGCTGCCATCACAATATATCTACTCAAATGACATCGTTCCATAAAGCTTGATGACTATGCAACCTTTGTGAACCATACGCCGGAAATTTCCTTTCTCCTGCGTTGAGAAACTCCTTCACTCTCTAGCCTCATGCAATCGAACCTTGACCCCAGTTCCAGGAGAGGTGGTCAACTTCAAATTGAATCGGGGTAGGGGATCTGTAATGAGACTTTCCATGATATCAAACCTTTGCATAAGCCGAACAGCGACGAATGATGCTTCTGTCAGGGCGAATTGCTCTGTAGGATAAGTTTGTTAGCATGACCGCTCAAATATCTTCCACGAACCGAAGTTGAAAAAAAGAAGACGGGTCGGTGTTGATGGAATCACTTACGTCCAATGCATATTCTAGGCCCTCCATTGAAAGGAATGTAGTCCCAGCCAGTCTTACGTCCCTCCCATCTCTCAGGTCGAAACTCGTCAGCGTCATCTCCCCAGATGTCCTTGCGGCGCTGCATCACGTATATCGAGTAATCAACTTGTGTATCGGCTGGGACAAAGACGGGGCTCATGCCATCAGTACCACCGCCTCGAGGGAGAGTCGTGTCCCTGACTGTTCGACGAGTGTTGAAGGGAACGACCGGCCAAATGCGTAGAGCCTCACTGAGGCAAAAACGTAGATAGTCACAGCTCTTGAGACGTCCGAAAGTGATATCTTTAGGGTGTTTGAAGGTTCCAAATTCGTCCAGAACTACTTTGCGCAACTTTTGATACCGCTCGCTATCCTGAGATAAAGAATAGAACAGCCATCCGATGAGGGAAGCAGTAGTGTCACGACCTGCAAATAGCATATGCAAGATTTGAAACCGTAGCTGGAGTGGATCTTGAGTCTCCTTCGCCAATTGCTGCAAAAGAACAAACTTCTCCTTTCCGTCGCTCGCCTCAGCATCTTGTCCTGACTCTTTCTCTCTCGCCTGGCTAGCAAGTGCTTGGCGAACGAAGCGATCAGTATACTCATGAACTCTTCTGCAAGCGGCGTGAAACCTGGGCGGTTGCATGAGCCAGTATAGACTTCTGAACTTAGACCGGAAGGAGATGGTCAACTTGGCCTCTTCGAACGAGTCAACAAAGACCATCTCATCATGGAACAGTTCAGTGTCTTTCTGGTAATCTGGGAGAGCAGCGAGCTGGGACCCCACAGAGTATCCCATAATGAATTCGGTTGCAGAATCCAACGTGAGGCGGAAGAATAGCGGCAAAAGGTCAACCTGTTCAATCCATCCAGAAGCATCAGGGGTGAGAGCTCGCATCATGTTTTGAACATGGACTTCTTCGAGAGAAAGATCAGATACCTGTTCTCGGGCGAATTGAGGCCGTAATGTTGCCCTCGAATGCTGCCAGGCTTGCCCTTCTTGTGTAAAAATGCCACTTCCAAAAAGTCTGTTGAAGTTCCCTTTCCTCACTTTCCCAATGCTGAAATCCTGGAACTTCGTGGCTAGCATAGCCTTGATATTCTCGGGTTCAGCAGTCACAAAATTCTGTTTGCCGAGTAGCGAGAAGCCGAAAGTGTATGTTCCCATTTTTTTGAAGCGCTGAATGGCGTTGTCGGGCAGTCGTTGACTCTTGTCGGAGTAGATGGCCTTCGTAAGCTGTTCTAGCCCGAAAGGAAGGCGCTGTTTCTGCATGGGAGGGCTCTGACATCCTAAAGCACGGGCTCGGATTTTGTTACGGATTCGGACGATGACTGAGTAGAGGATTCTTGATAGAACAGCAGCAACGGCAGTGAAAATGCCATACTGGACGAGATAAGAAAATCCGGCCATTGCAGAGATCAAAGTAGTAGTTGTTTACGAAGACAAGGAGGGTAGAGTGTGTTTTGAGAAAACAAGTTGTATTGCAATCTGTAAAACAAAACAATCCCAGAAACTATGTTGAAGAAAGATAAAACTCGGGGCTTCCTTACTCCGTATATAAGTGCAGAAGGTGGAAGCCTCGCCTAAAAGCCGGGGATTACAGGGTGTACAGTGGGCTGTCGGACTCGCTACACTAAGCTACAGTACAGTACGGTAAGCCCTGTGGAGTCCCCGGTAAGCTGCCAGTAACAGCGGAAGGGAAACACTGTACATACACGGCCTGAGCTTCAGCTTGTACTAGTAAAAAACGCGCCGTTCCCCCTCCTGTATTACTTATCCGCTTACCGTAATAAAATACGATTTTAATCCCCACTAGCAACAACGGGTACTTTGGAATCACCCCGCAGAGCTAGGAGAAGATAGAAGAAAATTACCTACTAAAGGAAGGAAGGCCGCCAATTTGACTATTTGACATTCCGAATTCGAGAAATTCTGTGACACCTCTTCAACGGTCAACGCTACTCTGCCTCGCTCTACATCTTTCTCTACAGAGTCTACGCCATGGTATACCAAGCAAGGACTGATTACCCGGTCCCTGACCTCGATCTCCTGTCACTATTATTTGGTAGATTCCCTTCATTATGCTTGCGAAATGTTGAACTAAACATTCAACCCAGACTCAGACACGTGCCAGGCAAAAGAAGAGACGCAAATCCACATTGATGCGGCCGATCCGTCCAATGCCATCAACAAATCAGAAGCTCGATCGATGCTGCAACGAATTGCACATGGCCTTCGCTCCGAGTTCAGTGTAGGAGCCTCAGGCTCTGGCAAAGACGTTGTAGTTTGCATATCATCCGGACAACCTATGCTGCCTATCTTCTTTTTCGGTGTCATCGCGGCCGGCGGAGTTTTCTCTGCTGCAAGTACCGCGTTTAAAGCACCAGAATTGGCCAATCAGATACAACTAGGAGGATCTAATCTGTTGGTGTGTAGCACTGATACGAAAGATGTGGCATTACTGGCTGCGGTACAATGCGGCCTATCTCCAAGCAGAGTTCTCGTATTAGATTCAAACCCGTGGACTCTGACGCCAATTGAGGAAGGAGTTTCTTGTATATCTGAGCAGAAGTTGGACTGGAGAAGAATCACCAACAGAAAGGAGCTTACCAGCAGCTTGATATGCTTGGTATACTCGTCAGGGACCACAGGTAAGTGGCAATTTCTTCCACCGAAATTAGTTTTCATCTGTCAACGCAAGTTAATGCGTGTATCTTACTATGAGCCATGTTCTCTGTAAACTCCTTATTACTTTCAATTTTTTCTGAGAAGATTTTTCTCCTACTTGTTCTTCCAAAGCTCATGCTAACACCGTACATAAAGGGGTTCCGAAAGGTGTGTTAGCCTGAAACTATATACTCAGAAGATCTGCTAATTAAGAGCTCTTTGGAAACAGGCGTTCTTCTCTCTCATGCCAATATGGTAGCTTCAGCGGTCCTCTCAGGTTCCTTAAGTGTTGACCGCAGCAAACCTCCGTTTGAGTACAGAACGTTGGCACATCTCCCTGCTGCGCATATCGCTGGTGTGCAAGGATATCTTGTGAATCCTTTCTTCATGGGTGGTTCGGTCTACTGGATGCGTGTATTCTCCTGGCCTGAGTTTCTCGAATACAACAGGAGGTACCGCATTACATACATCTTCAGCGTTCCACCCATATTCTTGCTGGTGGCAAAGTCTCCGCTCGTGAAGGACCATTTTGACAGCCTGGAGATTGCAATTAGTGGTGCAGCACCATTGGGGAAGGAGTTACAAGCAGCCGCGAGTTCGAAACTTCGAAATGGCAAGACATTCATAACACAGACTTGGGGTCTCAGTGAAACAACTAGCAGCATCACGTTAATGCCGTGGGGCGAGAAAGATGATACGGGAAGTGTCAGCCCACTTCTGCCAAGCATTGAGATGCGAATCGTTGACGACAACTTCGTTGACATGGAGCCTGGACAGCCTGGGGAGGCTCTTGTCAGGGGCCCTATCGTGACTAATGGCTACCACAAAAACGTCGAGGCAAATGCAGAGGTGTTTAAAGATGGCTGGTTTTGTACCGGCGAGGTCGCTGTGGTAAGAGCTAACGGCAAAATATACATTGTTGACCGCAAAAAGGAACTCATCAAATACAAGGGTCTTCAAATCGCCCCTGCGGAGCTTGAAGCTTTGTTGCTCTCACACTCGAAGATCAAGGATGCTGCCGTCATCGGTGTGCTAGACGAATCAGCTGGCACCGAAGTCCCGCGAGCATATTGTGTCACCGAAGGAGGCATCTCGGAAGAAGAGATCAAGGGCTTTGTGAATGAGAGAGTAGCGGGACATAAACAGCTTAGAGGTGGAGTAGTTTTCTTGCAGGCGATTCCTAAAAGCGCCGCTGGCAAAATATTGAGAAAGGATCTCAGACAGTTGGCGCAGAGGCAGTTGAGAGCCAAGCTCTGATGAATATACAAGTATGGCTCTATTCAAACAATTGCTTGTATAACTCAGGCTCCGGTACCAAATATGACGGTTGACAAATTCCTTACTTGATGGTTTGAACTCTGGGAGAAATATAGAGGCCTGAGGCGCCTTTGAGTCGGAGGATGCGAAGCACCTTTTTCTTTAATTTGTTTCGTTAGAGGGGTCCGTTCGTAAAGACGTGGTTTACGAGAATAAAAGCATATAAAATAACCCGACAGGGCTAGTGTTGAAAAGCAGTGCTAGAGTTAAAATATAACGATGCCTTTCCGCCCCGAAGCTTGCAAGCTCCTGCCTTGGCTCCTGTGCCAGCGCAGGCCCTTCGGTCCTAGTATCTTTTATATTATATTATCGATAAATTATCGAAAGCATCCCGCGGAGGGAAGGCTAGCGCTGCGATAAACCGCGTGATTTTAATTATATAATTAAAGCTAATTTTTATTATT
>QGMK01000135.1:0-40139 GCA_007825345.1 Lachnellula suecica | reverse complement strand
GATTAGATCAGGTAGATGTGAATGATAGAAGTGTACTATAGGGTGTTTCGTCTGTCGTTGTACGTTATGGTCCATGTATACCCAAGTGGCGGGTACATCGGGTCAAATTTTATATCCAAGTGGCGTTCAATCTTGTTTTCACCCACTTCTTTTTCATTTTATCCTGCTTTCCACAGCTCGTTTGTTTCTCTCTCAATATGGCTATCTTTTCATCAAGGGAAGTCCTGGGTTGTTTATAGATGTCCTGCCGAAGTTCTTTGCGCATTGCCTTGATTTCCAATCTCTTTTGGGGTCGAGACTATAGTTTCTAAAGTCAATTTGGAGTGTAGAGAAGGATGTGCCTACGAGACTTTATGTACTACGAAAGTTGAACCTATGAGGGTTGACGTTTTGGTGTTCGTTTTGTTTGAGTTGACTTGGACGACGATTCATCTTCCGGCAGGAGTTTTCACATATTGTCGTTTCGAATTCTATATTATATGTTCGGGTGTATGATTCCCTGGATCAATAGAGTAGGGGTGGGTCTCATTGGTGACTTTCTCGCACTCGCCACAGAAAATAGTATGGGGTTCGCTGCTGTAACAAATAATATTGAGTGGATTTTGGGTTTTGTTCCCCCCTCTGCTTCAGCCTTCTGTTGTATTATTGCTCTCTGTCTTAAGCCTCTACTGACGGCGTTATTTCTGTTGCGAAGATCATTGCTTCAATTTTGGGGACTGCCTTAAAGTGATGCACTACGCGCGCCCAATTATTGTACACCCTGAACGAGGAGGAAGGTCGGCCGGGGCTGATCTCAAATGCAACCAATCCGGTTGTGGCGACCAAACTCAAATAACCGCGCGCTCAGCCTGCATCAACTCCAACAAAATCTTCGCATACCACAAACACGGAGCCTCATGTTATTCTCCACATAAATTGATCATTTTTTCCCAACCACATTGTAGCATAGCTTACAAGTAAACGCCATGGCAGTCGACTCGTCCCCGCAAGTCCCAAGCCAGTACGCACCCCAACTATACGGCCCGGGCAGTCTCTTTACCATCTCAGACGGGACGTGCACAGTATGCCACTCGATTCTCTCCGAGATATTCCTGCCAATGGCAGAAATCAGCCTATCAGGCCGCGCCGTTGTCGACAATTCCCTAGGGCATAACTCACGCGGCTATATCTGGCTCCGCCACCGTAGTATTTTCGCGATCGAAAGAGCTGCGAGTAATGGCTGCAATGTTTGCGCGATGTTTATGCAGGATTTCTTTGTGATGCCTGACAAACTGGCGATCTTGAGGGCATATGGGTCAGAGATGGCTAGAGAAGAGAGTATCCTCGTACGAGAAGAGAGCAGCTTGCCGCCTGCGTTGCGCGGTTGGGTGCATATGTACTTGAGCTTTGATACTGATCCGCTACTGGCGCCTTTTCAAGGAGAGTCGGCAGATTCTGAGCAGCATGAAGGGTGGAAGTTGAAGCTGTTGGTCTGGGGGCTCAATGCACCGGATCTCACGCATGTTGTCGATATGGACCATACTGGTTTTCTTAAAATCAATATGGTGCCGTCAACCCGAAGTAAGTCTAGATCCCTCATTGAGCGAACATATACTTGGGTCTGATATGGCATATAGTCAGAATCAATACAAGTTCCGAAGAAGCGAGCACTTCGAAACAGGTATCTTTCTCAAATTTGTCAATTTGTAAGACCTGGCTAGATAGGTGCGCGCATGATCATACAGAATGCAAGCTGGTCGACTCCAATTTTACACCAACGAGGCTCGTGGATGTTCCAGCGACGTCTTAAGATTTTGCAACGGCTCTGATATGGGCAGCAACTACTCCGCCAACTGTTTCCCGTTTCTATAGCAACGTTAAAGGGTAGTTAAAGAGAAAATTTTGTGATCCTCCTCCCCGGCCACCTCCCTGGGAACGGGTTAGTGTTATATAAAAGTGGGAAATAGGAGCGCCCGGTAGGGTAGTAGAAAAAGGGGGGATAAGTGGACGTAGTGGACTGTTTACCTTTTGTTTACTTCGCGTCTTAGCGCGGGAAACAGTTGGCGGTTTAATGTTTGGCCTGATATGGAGAGTGCCCCCCGATACGCAGCTCTCAGCCACTGCTGGGGACTTCACCCATTTCTGACTTTGCGCACATCAAATCTAGACATTTTCCGTTCCGAGCTCCCTGTCAACTCACTGACGAAGACATTCCGAGACGCCATCACCATCACCAGAAGTCTTGGCTTGAAGTATATTTGGATAGACTCGTTGTGCATAATACAAAACAGCGATAGCGACTGGAGAAAAGAAGCAGCGCTCATGAGCCAAGTCTACTCATGCTGTACAGTCTGCATATCAGCCTCCAGCGCTAAGGACGGAAGTGTTGGCTGTCTATTCCCAGAATCTCAACGGCACGCCACTAGATGCCAGATATACGCAGGGCATGGAGCAAAAAGAAAGCTTTATGATTTCTTCCCGCAACAGCTATGTTTTGATACTCTATTCCGATCGCCGCTCTCTCGTCGCGCCTGGGTACTACAAGAACGTCTCCTCCCTACACGCGTAATATTCCTCGGCGCCCGTGGAACATTCTGGAAATGCAGCAGCAGCACAGCATGCGAAGCCTACCCCTCAGGCCTCCCCTCGATGTTTCGAACTGGAACCAACTTTCTGCAGAAAGAAAGCTACATAGCCCACTGGCAAGACATTCTGTTCGAATACTGCCAGTGCGGACTTACGAACAGCGACGACAAGCTGATAGCCATCTCAGGTCTTGCGCGGCGGCGCCAGGAAGTCTCGGGCGATTTGTATTATGCCGGTCTATGGCGCGCGAATATTGAACTGCAGCTATGCTGGACCCACGACGTGACGGTGTTTCCCCGACCAGCTACTCGGCGCGCGCCATCTTGGTCGTGGGCTGCGACTGATGGGCCGTATATAACTGGCTATTCGCCCCAGCTGGAGCGCGTCTTCTACCACATCAGAGTGCTGGACGTAGAACTGCATAACCGGCACTCGGATGAGCAGGATCCGTTTGGGCAGCTGCGGGGTGGGCGGATGGGCTTGAGCTGCCAGATTGTCGTGCCTGCGTTTCTTGATGCAAAGCTCAACCACACGGAGGCTAAAAAGGCGGGACAGTGTGTTCTTACCACTGCAAGCGGACAGATGATCGTAGTTGTGTGCCGGCTGGATTGCTTAATGACTTTCAGCGGACATGTCTTATTGGTGCCTGTTCACGAGTATTTTCATACGGAAAGAGATCACTGGATACTTTACGGGCTTGTGTTACGACAAACAGGTCAAATTTCTGGAGAATACGAGAGGATTGGAATCACTGAAGACTGGTTCCAGGGTGTTGTGGAAGAAAATTTGTATATTCCAGAGGCTGCGTTCAAGCAAGGTCCTGATCGTCAAGATTTCAAAGCTCGAGCGGGAAAGGAGCAGAGCTGGAATTTTGATGGGGATCCTGGAGGGAACTTTGGCTATCTCATAGATATCCTCTGAACGAATTGAGCTTACAGCTTTGAAGCGTCCCATCCGAGGGATCATCCAGAATGGCTCTGCGTCAAAGTCAACGAGGTTACACGAGACGCCAGCTTGACAACCCTGAGTCGCCCTCGGCGAGGATGCCAAACCCCTGCTTTTTATTAGAAGCATATAGCAAGCTCGTCTCCCAGGCTCAATTTCGCACCTTTTACTGCCTCTTTTTCACAAGTTCAGCCTCAAGCACCCACACCGAACTCGCTAGTCCGCCTCATTCTCAGCCCCCTACTCGCACTACTTTGCCCTTTCTGCAACAACATGGATTCCAACGGCTCTTATTCGTTCGACGAAAACGCCCTTCAGCAGTTTGCTGGCTCCGTTCCTGAGAACGATCCAGGCTTCCAGGATTTTCCCGATGGCCCTTCGGATCCTCTTTACGCATTCCCGGCCTTCAATCAGAACGCCATGCAGCAAGCTGCTGCCGACGCAGGTCTTCAGGACTTTGCGGATGGTCCTTTGGATCCCCTGTTTGGATTCCCAGGGTTCAGCCAGAGCGCAATGCATCAAAATGCTCCCAACACAGGCTCTCAGAGTCTTCCTGATGGTTTTTGGAATCCAGCATTGGGAGTTCCAGGCTTCGACCAGAACAACCTGCAGCCAACTGCTCCCGACACAGGCTTCTTCACCCACCCCGCGAATCCCCACAACGCCACGCAGCAACCTACTGCGGACTCGTTCGCCCTCAATGGCAGCGGTGTGGTCTTTGGCAACGCTGGTTCGCTGGCTCAGTCTATGAGCGGCACGACCCCGGGCCTTGACAACTGGCATTCCGATCAGTCTGCCTATCAGGCTTCTTATCACCCCTACTCGTTCAGCCAGATGACTCTGCCACAGAGCGCTGTCACCGACATGTTCGCCCCGAACGCCTTGGGACCCACACCTGCATACAATGTCCCCTATTCGGTCAACCCTGGATCCACGACTTGCCAGGACTTCGACGTATCCTTGCCTTTGGACGAATCGGTGTAAGGTTTTTTTTTTTATGATCTGACGCTAATTTGCCCCCGCATACTCTAGAACGCCTTCGGCTGCCCAGTCTCAATCTATGTCCCTGTCGGACCCCCCTTTCATCACCTGCGATCGGCCGGGTTGCACCTCAGCGGAAGTGTTTCCCAATCTAGCCACTCGTTCACAGCATATCTTTGCCATCCACATTCGCGACGTTCTGAATACGTCAAACATTTGCACATGGCCTGGATGCACAAAGTCTAATCTGGACACGAACAAAAAGCTTGAAACGCACGTCACCAACATTCACATCGACCCCCTGCTTTGCACTGTGACAGGCTGCAAACGGATGGCTCCTTTTGGAAGGAAAGGGGAACTTGACCGTCACAAGGCTTCTGTTCATCAGCAAGGACGCACATGGAAATGTCCCCGAAAAGACTGCAAGAAGCACGCCCGCCGGTTCCCCCGTAAAGACAAATTAAGAGAACACATTGGATTGTCGGGCCATTCCGCGTTTCCTTGCAAGTACCAGCATTGCAGTTCAAAGAAGTGGTCGAAATACATCACTGAAGCGGAACTTGGGAAACACTACAAACATGATCACGGGGTCTTCGAGTGTGGTATTCAAAACTGTACCGGCACGATCTCTGCCTTCAATGACGACAGATTCAAGATTCATCTTTGGAATGAGCACCACTGGAGGGCCCAAGGCCTGGAACTCTGGAAAGGATCTGAGATAATCTTCGATCAAATGGTCGAAGGCTCCTCTGACAACGCTTACACTTTCACCGAGCGCGATTTTGAAGGAAATGAGGTTTGGAAAGATTGCCGAGAATGCGAGGAGGTTTCTCAGAGTACCGCCAGCTGACTTATTCGAGATCCTAGCATTGCATTGTGCAGGACATGGCAGCGTAATGCTGACAGGCTCTTCCCCTTGAGACGAGAGGAAGTTGCATGATATTCATTCATGACGTTCTACACTCAGGGCCAAAAAGACTGTTCGAGACAGTCGCAGCTACCCGAATGTGTTCTTCTTCTCTTCAGACTTGTTGTGAACACGAGTAGTCCGACACTCATGCTTCACACGGATTCTCTTCTTCATCTTGACCAGATTTTCACACTATGTTTCCAGCCAGATGTATCTCTTTGGAGCCACTTTCTTTCCTTTCGATTCCACTGCGCGTTGTGTCTGGGGTTTGAATGTTGTGTTGTGTTGTCTTGGGTCTGCTAGGATTGCTTGAATGACTGTTGTATTATTTTCTAACTCTGCTGAGTTCAAGGACAGATTGATGGATCTTCTGCATGCTTATGATTTGAAACGGTTGTTCGCTTTGCTTGGCTCTCTTATAAGTCCTCCATCTCAAAATTTTAGCCATAGAATTCTAGCAAATGTCACTCGTTTTATACATCACCTCCAATACAATCCAAATCTCGAAGTGGCAGCTCGGCGCGACGGCATCAAGCGAATTAATTCCTACAATCAATCCGCAATTAAACTCCATACGTGATAGGAAGATTGTGGTACAGAAAAGATGTCTTTTCGCCTCGAATTTACATTTCTTCAGACCTCGCGCCCGTGTTTATTCTACATGTCTCTATCTCTCTCTCTTGAGTCTAAGAGAGCCTTCACCGCCACCCCCTCAACACCGTAACACCATCCCTCACCCCCCGCCAGCCCCAAGCTATCCTCCCACAGCCCTTGCTGCTTCCCCTCGTTCCTCGACTCCACCGAAGACTCGGCCCTCTCACTCCCATTCAAATACACCCCCTTAGGGCTCTTCCCCAAATACTCCTCATCAAAACAAGCCGCCAGCAAATCAGCCCCCGACTTCCGCGGCGGCCGAAGCTGTCCATCCGGCGAGAACCACACTAGTATCTCTTGCAAGAAGACCCCAAAAGGCCCAGTGAGAAAGCGGATGAGCGGCGGAGCATCCCTAGCTATTCCTGTGCCTGCCATACCGCCGGGGTCAAGGGCTAGGACTGCGATAGCCGAGAGTGCGGGGTCGGATGAGAGACGGCGTTGGAGCTCGTACCTGCTTCACATCAGCAAGGGATATTTCTGGGAAGGGGAAGGGCGCACAGGAACATCACCATGAGCAGCTTACTCGTCCCATACCGCCTCATACCCGCCTTCCATGCATCATCGTCATACTCAACACCCTTCGCCAAGATCTCGGTATCTTTAAACAGCGTCTTAAATTCGTCCCTTTTGTAATACGCCAACCCATCATTGTTCCCATCAAGTGGATCATGCGTGTAACTAGATGAAAATGACTAGTAGCATCTTCAGGAGGTGATCGTCTACATCAACATCTGTAGTCCAGGTGGTCCGAAGAAGAAAGCCTTTGTTTATGTCACGTGAATCTCACGCGCCATCTGTCTTCACTGAAGTTTGAAGCGTGAGTTTCTTGTTTCAGCGCATCGACTCCGCCTTCAAATGAGCGTTGCTGTATTTCTTCTTTATCCCAGTCTCTTCCTTCGGCGGAAGGGGTAGCCATCTTCCACAGCAGCAAGCTATGCATTTTTAAAGTAGAATTGAAATCATATAAACAACTTCTACGACTTCCCGCAAATTCGTATAGTAATATATTCGGGGCCCTTGGAAGCTTCAGAGGGCGCTGCCAAAGGGGGCACTACCACGCTACCCCGCTATTACCCCGCTTAAGCTCTAATCCCCAATCTACAACACTTCAGCATATCACAATCGCTTTCATAATGTTCATGTGACAAAAGCGTATTGAGATAACAATCTGAAAGGGTCATCTATATCTCATTATCTCCAAAGTATAAGAACTTGAAAACGCGTTCAGAAAGATCATCCAAAGTGAAGTTCTGATCCAAAATCACCAAGAATGGCACGTCTGCTTTAAATTCTCTTTGAAGCCAAGCTCTTAATTCGGCATCAATCACGCTATCCATCCCATATGTCGACAATGTGTTAGATGAATCGATCTGATCAGCTGTGATCATAAAAAGGTTGGCAACCTTTTCAGTGATCAACGACATCAACTTGCGACGAACGGCACCTTCGCCCTCGCTAGCTACCGCGTTTAATCTTGTCATTGGACTTCCCGCTTTGGCCACCTTGGTACCACTCTGTGCCGTTGACTGACTTATCTTGGAGTGCTTTTAGGAAGTGGCGGAGTCTCGCATCACGCTGTCAGATAGTCTTGCTGTTATTGCGCGTGATACGCGATGGATCCATGCAGGTGACGAGCTCAAGTTTTTATATTTTACGACGTTGCCGCATATGAAGTTGTTCGACTTCGAACACTGCTTCTTTATAACAACGTGCCACTAAGCAACCGATCATTCGATGAGCCACTGGAAATCCAAGAAACTGCTCTAGAACTCTCACTGTAATTATTTGCTTTGACACAGATATAGTCCACCCAACCTGGTATCCAAAGCTGTTACATAACGCCATAGCTATGCGCACCCCGAACTCCTAATACACGCAAAACAATCACCATCCATCACCCCATGCATCATCATCCCCAGTGTCCTTGGGCGCCGTATCTATCTTCTTCGCAACGACAGGTTTAGGCTTCGTAGCTGTAGCCGCTGCCTTTTTGGCCCCAGCTCCACCCACACCGCCAGTGGACGCTATCCTCGTGGCGGCAGCCGGCCTGCCTAGTCCCTTGGGCAACGGTTTCGCTCCCGGCTTCTTCTGTGACTGCGCGGCTAGCCAGCCTGCGAAATCCGGCTCGCCGTCATCTGCAAAGGGATTGGCCGCCGAAGGAGCAGGTTTCGAGCCCGGTTTCGGTGCCTCGCTGGGTGCGTCAAAGAAAGACTCTTCCCCCATATCTCCCCACGCGTCGTCGACGTCTTCTTCTGCGTTCTGGTCTTGAAAATAGTCGTTTGCGTTTTCGGATGTGGAGGTACGTGCTGACATTGTGGGAGGTGAGGCGACAGCCTGGCGGTGTAGGTTTGATGCTGATGCTGTGATTGGGGGACGTCGGATGTCGCTGGTTGTGGGAACGGAGCTGGGTCGTGCTGCTGGAGTCGCGGTGCCATTAGATTGCATTTCGCCGGCTGCTGCCGATTCTTTGTTTGTGAACGAGGAGATGGCCCAGCCTGCCCATGATGCTGCCTCGCTGGGTTGAGGTGTACTCATACGTGGCGCGGATGGGTTGGATGCATCGACTGCGCTTGGTGGAGGCAATACGGTGTCGGCCATACCAGTGGCGTGTTTTCGTATTCGCTGGAGGAAGAGATCCATTGTCTTGTTGGCTTGATCTCGAACGAGCTTCTCCTTGTCGATCAAGCAAGGACAAATGCAAGGTAATATCCGATTTGCACAATCGTCTTCACTGAAGGAATCTGATGTGGCACCCAACGCCAGGAGGGCAGCATTTCGGGCATGAACGAATGGATCGCGTAGCGACCGAGTGAAAGCTGCGATCAAGACCTTTGATCTGTTACCAACACCCAAGTTCTTCGAGATCTTGCCTAAACAAATGGTTGTGTTTGTACGGATGCCCGGCTGCTCGTCGTTAGAAGTCTTGGCCAGATACTTCAAGAGCTCTCCGTTGATGGTGCGATCGGATAACTTTCCAATAATAGTCAAGACAGCCTTGACGGTCTGCTCCCGTACTACCGGTGCAACATCGGTAAATCCAGTAACCTGTTCTGTCAGAAACCGAATGACAGGATTGAAAGACAGCCAGCACATACCATTTGCGGAAATATCTTGTCGTTAACCACCTTTTGGGGCAATCGGTCTATCATTACTGGCAAATTGTCCAGTAAACACACCCGTATGGCTCGATCTGGACTGCTGAACAGTCTTATGACTGCAGGTGTGACTTTGGCTTCGAATTCGTCGTCACTGAGCTTCTTGCTGATCTTCATGACCACGCCAAACACTTTCGGGCCACCTCCACCAAATTCAACGGATTTTAGTAATTCGGGAAGGATCTTCATCTTAAAGTAATCCTCTGGGAAGTCGTCCGATAGCGCGTCCAGATCACTATCACATGTTAGCACAGGTGGAAGCCAGCCAAACAATAACTCACTTCAAAAACTCCTCTCGTTCCTCCTCTGTTTTCATCCCAAGATTATCCACACTGTCCGTAAGTTTGATGAGTGGCGTCGAAAAAAAGCCACCGTTCCGCTGCCCTTGATCGAGGAAGTTTCCAACACTAACTCTTGCTTTGGGATTGCTATTGACCAAACGCCTGTAACTCGAATGCATCGCAGGAGGTATGTTCTTGGTCTGCCCGGCTTGGTCGCCCCCAATAAATTCGCCATTGAAGACTTCGAAAACGAGAGTGCCGAAGTTATAAGCATCGACCGCAGTTAGAGGGTTGCGTTTGATGGCGTCCCAGCCAGATTTCGCCAGCTCGGGGGGTGTATACCGTCCAGCATCAGGTACAAGGCTTCCGTAGTTCTTGAAATAGTCAGAAAATGCTGTACTCTCCCCCAGAGAAGATAGACTCACGTATATTATTGCTTCGTCGTCCTTTATGCTGCTCAAGACCTCGAAACCACCAACTTTCCACTCCCCGCTCTCGCCAGTGTATAGGGATCCGACTCGAAGGGCGCCGTGGACAGATGAAGCTTCATCATTAATGAACTTGATGGTTTTCTGGAAGGATGTGTTAGCTGCCGCCGCAGATGTAGAGAGAGTTCCAACCTACAGCCACTCCAAACAGCCCCCATTTCAAGGTCTCTGCGCTCATACTCTTGCGCTTGATATGCCATCGCAGCGGAATGACCCTCTCCGTGGCTATGTATATGTATGTTTCGGTCTGTTCGTATGTTGGTAAACTGTGTGGCCAGCGCGTATCTTGGGCGTCCTACCTCCACCGTGTCAAAGACCTTGATGACTCCGGGGTGCCTTAACGTTCGCAGTTTTCTCGCAGCATTTCTTGCCATTGGCAGGCGGGATTTGTTCGCGGTGACATCAAAGGAGAATATACTGCAATTTGATCCATCTTCCTGCAATACTTGTTAGAGCTCAACATAAATTCGGAGGCTGCCATACGCGCTTGGTTCCATTGTAAAGCGTCCAGATGCTTGTGTCTACATCAACTCGGTCGCCAAAGGTGTATGGAAAGGGAGGCCCTTTGGAGATCGCCGACGCCACGGCTGATTTGAAAAACTCCATTTCGAAAGGGAAAGGAGGAGATTATAAATTTATTTGACGGATAGAGGGGTGTCTTGTGAGGCTTGTATCGCATCAAGATATCTGGCGTTATCGGGGCGCCAAAGCGCGCTAGTTCCCGCAGCTTCGTCGTACTTTTAATTTCTATCTCGCGGCTCGTGAACAAACACCTTGACATAACAACAACAAAATCGATATGCACGACAGTTGATATGGGATGTATAAAATAGTAGGGGAACATAGACATTCACGATGGTAGAGAGGCAACACCTGTTCTCGCGAAGTCGACTTCTTCCACAGGTAGCCTGGGCCTTTCTCCCATATATTCCTCCACATTGTTGCTAACTACGCGTTGCAGTGTTTCTCCATGTACGAGTTCTTCCAATAAAACCTCTCCCACCTCTTCTCCGCCCACCCATCTGCCCTGAGGCGCGCCTGCCATCAGCAAAAAGCGATGAGTTCCGCATATTCCCCGCCTCACTCTGCGGGCATCTCTTCCAGGACGGCATCAATTGGAGGCGCTGAAGTCACATCAAAGGTACGTAATTAGCACGCAAAGCTTTCTTCCCATTCGCGTCTGTGATGAAACATCTGGTAAAAGGTCCGACTGCTTCCAAGCTTTCTCTGGTTCTGGTCGGAGCTCAGTATCACGTGGCAAGGCTGAGGAGGCTCTCCTCGTCGTCCCGCTGGCAATCCCTCGATATCAGGCAAGACTGCCCCCACAAAAGTTCTTGTGGGAGTGCAGTGAAATCCTGGGGTATATTTTGTCAATGACAACACTGCTATCCGGAGTTGCGCGTCTTCTCACCTCCAGGACACGTTACCAAAGGCAGCGGTGGAAATGTTCCGGTGTTCATATGTCAAGGACGAAGGAGGCTAGCTGAGGCCTCCATGGCGATACTGAGTCGAGATACGAAACCGCTAAAGTGCAGGTTGACGACTAATAAAAAACTGAAAAGACCTGAGACGAAATCTTCTCCTCAGTTACACCTCGAAGCATGAGAAGCAGTATCACTGACCAACTGTGAACAGAGACAAAGTCGAGCCTTGGATAACATTGACGACGCCAGCTCCATCACCTCAATGTCTTCGACCAGCAAAAGGCTGACATGCTATGCTTGCAAAGACCCCGAGATCAGATCGAAACCTCTGATCAAATGTGTCAAATGCAGCTTGCGATGGCATCCGTGCTGCCATAATCCTGAGATTAAAGACGTGAAGTATGTTCAATAATCCCGACGGCATACAACGGTCTGCGATGATTAAATGAAGCTTTTACTGACAAATGTTATAGAGCGGATTTTATGTGTCAGCGGTGCAAGAAGAAGCAAGGTGAGAAGTCAGCCGCACCTTCCGCAGCTTCATCTCCGCCTTCCATACCAACGAAACTGCCAACCCATGCCTTCCCCCCGGCGTTACAGCAGCCGACCGCGCCGTTGCACTGTGTAGAACCGAATTGCTACAGGCCGCCTACTCATACCATTGATGGGAAGGCAATGTGCGGGTACCACTCCCTGATCCCTCGGAAAAGCAGTAGCGGATCGAAGCGCTCTGTAGCAATGAAGACTGCGTCTCCTCCTAAACGGATCAACAAGAATAAGATATACGACTCCAGTCTCAAGCCCGAGGACAAAAAACATATAAAAGAAGGGAAGAAACGGAAGCGGGATTCCAACTCGAGCCAGGAGATGCATTCGCGCGAAACGGGTTTGCCTGGGAGAGGGCAGGAAAGGAGATTCGCAAGCATGCAAGGTAAGTTCATTGTGTATTGAACCCAGTGGGCTCTTACTAAATACAATAGCTTCATCCATGAGCCCAATGAGCTCCAAGAGACCGTCTGAAAGGCGGCCCCAATCTATCGCTGAAGTCGTCGCTGCAAAGTTCAGCGGCGGCTTGAAAAGGAGCAGCTCAGATACATCAATGCCCTCTTTGTCAGTTCCTCCCAATTCCATAGTCCCACAAGACTAACAGTTGTGCAGAACCGATGAAGACGACTTGCTTCCGCCGCCTCCTAAACAACGTGATGACATTACATCAGCTTACAAGGAGCCTCATATCGAAACTCCAATAATCGAACCTTCCAAAGAGCCACCTGTCGTCTCAATGACAGCTCACCCTCAACCTCCGAAGACTGCTTCATCCTACAAATCTCCCTATTTGAGGCCGGGAGACGACGAATCAAAAGTACCTTCAGCTGTTACCTCGCGGTCAACTAGTGCCGAAATTCCACCCGCTCTTACCTCCCTTCCTGCGCAAACTCGTCCAGACACCGAAATGGTCGATTCTAATGCTGAGCAACTGGATCGTCAGGGAGCAGATCTACAATCACCTAGTCCCAGCGAACAGATTCTTGCAGAACAAGACCCGGAAGCGCTACCGATACCACATACAGATGAACCAGAAACCAAAACGGTCGAAGCAACAGAAGCACCGCCAGTCTCTGAAGATCCAGTCCAGCTCTCAGATTTCCTGGAAGCACGCCGTCAACGCCTAGTCGCAGCATATGACCCTTCGGAACTCGATGCATGTTTCAAGAAACAGTCCGAGCCCGCGTCAAATAAGCCACCCACCGAGCAGGAGCTCCTCGAGACCCAACTGTGGGGGAACATCGATCCGCGAATCGCCTGGCCGAAAGAATATTCCGAAGAATGGTATAGCCGCAAGCGAGAGCAGATTAAGAAACGTCCCTCCCGCAAGCAGAGATATGGCATTGTGCTATCGGAAGAAAAGAAGAAAGAACGTCTATCAAAAGGCCTGGGCATTCATCAAGAATTTGCTCTTGCGGCATCCGAAGTTGCTGAGATTGAAAAGTTCCACGAGGAACTCTTCGGGATCAAAAACACAAATGACTTTCAGCCGGATGTTAGGGATGGGCAGCTTTTCATGGTTGAGCAGAATAATACTGTTGATAGTACCACAGGCGAAATTAGGAGGAAGAAAAAGAAAGATTTGAAGATATACCGTGTTGGATAAAACGGCCAGTAAGCTGCATGCTTATTGCTGCAGGCTAGATGATGACTTATGACTGACTGATGTATGGTCTCGATGGAATGTTGAATTATCAGAAGTATGCTTCTGATGGAGTTGGTTGTGTATAATGAGCTTTTGTTTACGTTCATCTTCATGTTTGGAGTGTATTGATGGGGAGTATGGAAGTCAGGGCTGCTCGTGTTCGGATTGTTGATGATACCAATGTCTATTCTTTCTTGTCAGAGAGGGGTCCTTGCTACTCATATTTGGGTCGTAAAAGAAATCGGCCATGGAGTCTTGAAAATGACTAGTAGCATCTTCAGGAGGTGATCGTCTACATCAACATCTGTAGTCCAGGTGGTCCGAAGAAGAAAGCCTTTGTTTATGTCACGTGAATCTCACGCGCCATCTGTCTTCACTGAAGTTTGAAGCGTGAGTTTCTTGTTTCAGCGCATCGACTCCGCCTTCAAATGAGCGTTGCTGTATTTCTTCTTTATCCCAGTCTCTTCCTTCCCACAACCCAATAGATACCCGCTAAGCACGGGGCACCATGATTCGCAGCGGCCTCGAAATAATCACGCGCCAGCTCGTCCACAACCTCCGCAACATCCCCCAACAACAGCAACCCTGCGGCGTCGAACTCACACTACGTCGAGTCTCGCAATGGACCACAGCAGCCACCATCGACTTCGACAACAGCAGACGCCAAGCCGCACAACCCTCAAGCCTACCCTTTAATGCTACTAACGACACAATCACACTTGGTTGACTTCAACGAGACGGTAAAAATTCCGCTGGATGCATGAAGCTCCCAAGATTTACCATAGCAAGCCAATTAGCTTGGGTGTTTTAAGAGAGATTAAGGAGTGTTGCTTGATGATGGAAATACAAGTCCGATGAAGCATATGGATATGCCAATATCAATATTATATCAGATGAGGATACCTCATCATTTCTTTGATTGTCTTACTGTTAGGTTTGACTTTTGGAGTCCGAAAAATGAAGCCAGATGTTTTGACAAATTTGGCAGGCCGAGAACTTTTTAGTCATTTCAGTCATTGCTCAAGATCCTGTCGGAGCGCTTAGAATTCTAACCAGTAAGAGGCTCATAAGTACGAGCTTTGAGTTTGATGGTCCAAGAGGACGGATACGAATGCAGAGTGGGCAGTAGTCAAAAGTGAGGCGGTATCCTAATCAGGAGATCGCCTTGCTGTCAGCCTGTCAGCAATGCTGTGCCTTAGTCCTGCAGCCAGTCCTTCCAATTCCTACACTCTGTATATATATTTTATCAATGTCTTTCTGCCGTTAGACTTGCATTTCATATTACGAAATCGCCTATCAGTGATTAAGAATCACCCAGCAAAGAATCAACCGTTTAATCCAACTGCAAGGAGAAACATGGTTACAGATTCATCCCGTCGCTTCAATCTCATAAAACAACATGATGACTATCAGAAGGTGCGGAAATGCTGAAGACCTGAAGCTGACACAAAAGGAACGCAAAGTGAACGCCCCTCGGCGTTTGCCACCACACCGTCCGCGGTCATTGACCGTATGTAAGTTCTTGGCTCGTTGCACGTGTCAGGATTTTCTTTTTAAGGGAAGCCTCTACACCTTTTAATATGCTGGATGCTTTGAGGAATATCCCCCTCTTTATCGAGCAATGCTGACTCGGGAAATCTGCAGTCCCCGCCACTCCACGAGCCGAGTACGCGTTCACCGTGGAATTTCTTCAGCAAATCCATCACACAGCAGACTTTAGATTCCCAGTCAGTGCTCTTTGGGAACTTGCCATGGGAAATTCGACAACAAATCTGGACGTAGTACATGTGCGGGCATTGGTTTCACATTGCTCGCGCGCCCAAAAGACTCGTAGCGATTCAATGTACAGAGAAGATCGAGGCCGACCTCGAAACACGCCATCATCGCTGCTGGGGCCGACAGAATAATCGACGGCTAGGCACAACTCCCGGATTCCATCTCGGTGGTACCGCTGGCCTTCCCGAGACCCGCAAACCTACTCCCTTTATTTCAGAGCTGTCGCCTGATTTATATTGAGACTATTGCCATGCTCTATAAAAATAATACTTTCGACATAAACCACCTCGATACGCTGATGTACCTTCAGATGTCTATTCTCCCCCAGCGCCTAAGCCAGATCCGCTTTCTGAATCTAGGATGGGATTTCAAATGGCCCATTACTCTAGGTAGTGACTGCCATCCCTATGATCTCAAGACCTGGAACGATGCATGCAATACGATCGCCAGCTTCTCCGGATTGGAGGAACTCACGCTGCACTTGACGGGAAACGAACTTTGTCCTGGCATGGATAATGATAGAATCAAGAAATGGAGGGAAATACTGCTGGAGCCACTGACGCGTAGCAAACCAATAAAGAAGTTTCATGTTGTTCTTTTTTGGGACGAAAAACACTGCATAGAAGCACAAGGCAACTACCCATTCAAGCTGGTACCGATGGCAACGACTTGGAGCCGAGGTTGGCGAGCATAGTAGACACACTGTACTTTGGGAAATGTTCATATCTGATCAACAGACAGGTGTTATATTACTACTAGTAGCATTTCTGCCGACGATGTAGTAGAAAAGCTTGTTGTTGCCCCTCTTCAGTATTCTTGGTGAAAATATGAAATTGAATTCGATGCGCCAACAATAAGCCATAATGCCCAACTCATCACAAAGATCGAGCTTGTGGTGATATTAACAATTTTACTATCGGGCAGATAGAGCATTAATTGTTCCTTGAGGCCGGGCTCAGCAGGACTGGGTTGCAAAACAACAAGTCTTTGGGAAAAGACGGTGGTGCCAGGCTGCAAAAGAAAAGTATCATCTAGACTTGAGATGCCGATTCTCGATTTCCAGTACAGACACTCGGACTTTAAAGTCAATAATAGCTTCAAAAATAGAAAATATCGGTGTACGGCAGCTGAAAGTGCGCGGCTGTACACTCGTTGACGAAGCCTGGCCAGACCCTTCTCGCCCGTCAGCCGCACCGATAGCACCAAGCCTTCAAACATTATGCGGGCCCGCCCGGATGGGTGGCCAATTGAAGAGCTGCCCCTTGCTCTCCCCGCAAGTTCTACTATTTCTTTTCAAGTTAGCTGTTCGCTTTTGTTTCTTTTTGTACAAGGGAGCAGTCATTACAAAATCAAATCAAATCACAACTTATCAGCCTTCAAAAGAGGTAACGATATGTAAGGTCCCCTCATCTATTGATCGCAGACGGTCTTTTCTAGACATCCCTACTTCTATTCGCAATGACAAACAGTGGTGACAATATACCTTTGATTGAGCGACATAAATCAAGGTACCATCTTGTGAGATAAATTTTCTTCGGCTTTGCTAACAGACTCGACAGCGCTCAAGTCAAGACGACGGCAGTGAGAACTTCTCGATTGGACTGGTTGACTGTGCTGCTCCGTAGCCATGGCCTTGCCCTACTCACTACCAAAGACTCGGTCCTCGGAGGCGAAGAGAAGAAACCAATCTTTCGGAAAAATCGTGTGAAAGCATTGCTTCAAGCATCTGTTCACGTCTTCCCGATTCTCATCTGCGTCGGTCTGATTATCTTGAATATTACATCATTCTATCTCGGAACGATTGACAAATGGGATCCTGCCTTTCAATTTGCTGCCAAAATCCACGAGCTTTTTATGCAGGCTTCCATCACACTTGTCGTAGCAGCATATATTCGTTGGTGGCTTACCATGAATGGGACTATTCCACTGGGCGCTGTCTTCTCCATGCTGCAAGTCACGCAGTTGAGCTATCTTTGGTCCCCAGAATTTCTTGCATCTGCCACCGCGCCGTGCATGGGCAAGATGCGAAGACTCACCTTTCTTCTGTTCATACCATTCAGTATTCTTCTGGCATCCAGCGTAGGCCCTTCGAGTGCTATTGCTATGAGACCGCGATTGGTTGAGTATCCTGCCGGTTCTCGTCCCCTGAATATCAGTGGCACCTTCGCGGACAACTTTCCAACGACAATTGATGCAAGTCACGTCCCCGCAGAATGTCTGAATCTGACCGGACAGTCTCTTCTCGGCGACACCTGTCCAGGCTCGGATTGGCAGTCGATTCGACGTGCTGTAGGCTCTTCGTACGGCACAAGATCAGTTCAAATGACAGACTCAGTGTCAATGCGACGCCTCTCGATGTGCTTCGACTATCCGTGCAACCCTTCTGTGGCTTCAATACAACATTTGGCAGTCTCTGAAGCTATGGTATCTGATGCCAATAATTGGACCTTGGGGGAAGCCGGTGAGAACAAAGTCGCGCCACAAGGCTACCATCCAGGCAAATACAGCAGTCGATACGGATCCAACCATGCCGCAAACACCTCTCAGCCCTATGTCAACGTGAACTGTGACTGGAACGCCGTTAAGGGTAATGACTCGACGAGCCACATTCTGTTCCCAGGGGCGACGTCTTCCAATCTATCGTATTCCGACATCTGGAAAACATATCAGACAGACCCTCGAGGAAGTATAATCTGGATGGATCTTCCACTCTCAGAACATCCCGATTCCTCGGTCGGTGCACTTGCTGTCATGCCAGCATCGTTCATCCCAGACGGCGCTGTGTATTGTCCATCTGACTCCGAATGCCTCTGGGTATCTGCGTGCCTGGTCCACGCCGGATGGGGCTATTCCATAACAAATACTTCTAGTGAATACAACACCCTACTCTCAGTACAGAGCCCGCTGATTACATCTCCTACCCAAGACGATATATGGTGGCCCAAGTCTACTGTCCGCATCTCATCAGACTGGGCAACGTACACCACTCCAATCATATCAGACCAAAACATCTCAGTAGCCGACGAAATGCTCAGAGCCGCACGCCAAGATACATACGGAAATATTGGGGTTGACATCAAAATCGAGATACTGCTAGCAGCCATCGTCGCAAATGGAATGTCACGCATCGGCAGCTCCACGTTCTCCTCAGCCACCGCAGACCTCATTAACACCAACACCACTACCGTAGCTACTATGCATAGCTCAGTACAGGGCATGGCATACCTCCTAAACGACTCAGAGATAGTAGCCATCGTCGTTCTAGCCCTTTACTGTCTATACGCAACCTGCCATCTGCTCTATGCGGGGATCTCAAGAATCAGCTCGAACAGTTGGGACTCCATCAGTGAGCTTGCGGCACTGGCCATGGCTTCACAACCAAGCGAGAGGCTCAGGAATACCGGGGCAGGAGTCTGGTGCAAGTCTACCTTTCAGGAGGGCGTGAAGGTCGGCTTGGTGGGCGTCGAGGGTGAGAATGAGTCGCTCGAGATCCTGGTTCAACACGACGAGAGGGCCGTTACGGCGAGGAAAGTTGAGATTGATAAACTGTATTGATCAGAAGCCTACGTAGTGGTGGAAACGACAAAGATGATTGGCGGTCGCAGGTATTCGGGCTACTCAGTAGAGGTGAGCCCTCTCGGGCGCGGGCACTAGATCCCGTCAGCCTGATGTTATCTGAAAACGAAATACTGACCTGAAGCATGTCGCGGAAAGAAATTTCTTGCTGCAATTCAGAACACGCCTTGATCATTTGATGGGAAACTTGAAGCACAAGGGGGTCTGGATATAGTAACATTTTTAATTCCAAGGCTATGCATTCAATGCTTCTCGTTCAAACCCATATATACAGCTAGAAACCAAATTACAACGCTCTTAAATGCTATGTCATGAAAAATCATTACGCCTGGGCTTGCCAGCTGAAAGGCCGTGCTTTCTCTCCTGTACTGTCATACCGCTGTGGAGTTTGCGGACTTTGGAAAATGTCCACATCCCCTCTCTGGCTAGGTAGCATCTCCCTAGCCGTTCTCTGCCTCTCCGCATTACTCAACTCCACCATACCATGCGGCGCCTCCAACTCGAAGCGGCCCTCAATGCCATCTTGCCGAGCAGCCAGCTCCGCCATCCGCTCCTCGCCACTCATCTCCTGTGTTATATATTGGTCGCCATACAGCTCGGGTGATTTGACACCAGGTGTATCGAGCTCGTGTTTGTAGTCCTGGGGATGCACCTCATGAGAGTTCGCCATGATGGCGTCTTTTTTGTCTTGTTCTTCAATTGCAGCAGCAGCAGCAGCAGCTTGGATAGCTTGAGCAACCTCAGCTGCCTTTGCTTCTTCGGCCGCCCGCTTCCGGCGGCGGAGGAAGAACCAGATTCCGAAAGCGATGGCGGCGACCACCGCTATGGCGCCTACTGCTGCACCAGCTATCGCTCCAGTATTCACTGTAGAGGGCTTAGGTGCAAGGGGTGTTCCTGAACCTGTGCCTGTTGTGGCCGAGTTGGTGGCGTTTGCGGGGAATATGTCAACGACGTGACTTTGAGGACTCAATTCCCATTTTCGTTGAGAGACGGAGAAATTAGAGCGACCGTAGTCGACGGTCAGATATGCTTCTTGCAAAAATGTGCGACCCAAGGTATATTGTGTATCGTTGGCTGCCCGTTGCAAAGGGAAATAACGTTGGGTGCCGTTGACGAGAGGGTACTGAGCCTGAAGATCAAATGCTGCATAGGGAAATGTAATATTAAAGGTGTCTGTGCCCTGAAGTGTGGTTGATAGTGTAAATGTAAGACTGGTATTCTGCTTCAGCAGAGCAGTGTGTTGTGTATCGTTTACGAGATATAGACTCGATGCCGTGTCATAAACTAATCCGAAGGTGGACTCGAAAGCTTCGCATGCTTCAACAGGGAGCCACATTGGAGAGACAGTTGAGTCAATGAGGGCCAAAATGCTGTTCGGGAGGAGCGTTTGTCCACCACTTCCAGTGATAGATGTGAGCCCGACTAAGAGATCCCTCTCCGTATCGACGCCAAATGGAAATGTGATGGTGTTTGGGATGTATAGAGAATCGTCGTATCCACCCAATGTCAAGCTTCCAACGACTTTGTTAAACCTGTACGCTGCACCGGCCGTGTAGCTGTACGACAGACTCGGGATTTTTCCATTTTCATACAGCAGACTCAGATAGGAAGGCTGCGGGTCGGTTCCAGCGGTGAAGTTTGTAGGCCTTGGGTTCAAACCGAACATTCCAAGATCATAATCGAAGGTTTCTATGCCAGCGACCACTGTGTGATTCAAGACTGGTCCTCCGCTGTTCTGAAATCCCAATCCAACTGTCTCCCACCCAAATTCTCCCTGGTCGGCAGCATAATTCGTTCCGAGGTTGCTCTCTACGTGCAAATAATAGAATGGGCTTGAGTTGAGGTTATTGGGCTCCCATGAGGTGCTTTCCGAAACATTGAAGACTCCACGCGTCGTGGAACAATTCGATGGAATTCCGACCCCTTCGCATCCTTCCACAACTACTACCCAAGTTGAAGTTACAGCGGTGGATATCAATACTTGAGCATTCTGCGCAGGTGTGCCTAGATATATTTGGAATGTTGACCACGGCCCATCGTTGCCCTGCCTATTCACAACAGTCAGTTCTCGTTCCGTAATTTTAATTTCAACCGCAATCTTAATCCCCCAAACACGTCAGAAAGCTTGACCTCTCGCAAACTTACCAGACTTCACTTGACGGAACTCCATAAGCTGCGGGAACCGTCGTCGCCGCCGCGCTCGCAATGAAGCAAGTCCAGATCCAGAGGCACAGTCCTGTAGGCGCAACGTCTGGCGCTGTCCGCTTGGCTGTCGTCCAAATGTGCCGCATTCTAGCCCAAAACCATGCGACAATTCATCTCTGGCGGCGCATCGATTGCTTAATATCGCAACACGTACCACAAAGAGAAATATACTTTGACGTCTAGCAATCCCGACTTCACCAAAACGAGTGTGAGGTGGCTAGGAAAGATCGGGGGACGAAGGAATTGATGGCTTAAAGGACCCGACCCGTAAGCTCAGCGGCGCAGCTGTAAGGTCCCACTACGACGGCACAACGTGGAAATAGCTCAGGGGTCTGGCCCAAACCAGCGCCGCTGGCGCGTGTACTGCAGGGGTTTGTTCAGCGTCTATTTTACGAGCAGGCTATGAAGATTGGACGCACATCACTAAAATGGCCACCGTCTGTTCAGCTATCCCCACTATCGTCTGTTTTTGACCAAAGAGAACGGACTCCCGCCTAAATTATGGAGATGGGGAAGACCAGTCAGTGCTCGGTACCCTGGCTCGAGTCGGAGTGATGCTTCACGATCGCGCAAGGCATTATCAAAAGCAATCTTGATTTCCTTCGCAATTATTAAAGGAACGAGGCGTCGTAAGGTTTTCTAGAGAACGAGAAAAATACAAATCGATGTCGAGGTGCACAGGATGTCGAACATCCATGCCCGCTTCGTGTGTCTGACTCCATTTGAACGTCTTGAAAATCAGGCCAGGTTTCTATCGTCCTACGGTACCGGTACTCCGGATAACGCAGTCAGCGGCTGTCGCAGCATCCATCCTTCATCAGCAAGCAGCTGCTGAAACACAGTTATCGCCACTCAACACCATGGGAACTTTGATCCTGCCGACCTGAGCCAGTTAAGGAACGAGTTGTGTCCAAGACGGCACGAATCCCATACAAGCCCCCAATGTCTCTCCGGCCTAGGGCTCACAGGGCTGACATGGCTGAATGGTTACGGCCTTGGATTTCCTCTATCGGTTTTCCGAGGTACTGCGATATTGTTCCCATTCTTCTTTACCTTTTACGCGTCTGTTCTTCTCGTCTGCTTCAAATTGGATTCGATCTGAAGATTTCGAAAATAAACCTCTGTCCCGATCTAGTATCTAGTGCCGAAGTCTATCTATTTATATCTGAGAATCTATATTTGCAGTGCCACCCGGGCTAGCCAATCAAACAATTCTTTAGCTCCTGATGTACTGTATGCATCGTCTAAAATTCTTAGAGCCTGGCTAGAACACTTCACAGGAAGCCCTGGCCTATGCTTATGATATCCAACAATGGTCTATCTTGCTGTGCCCAGGAAGTGCATAATCGTTGGTAAACATCAAATCACCAAGATTCGAACCCTTCGGCTCGATAGTCATCGCATCATTGAACTACGAAGCTATTGGCAAGTTTCACGCAGGACTTCCTCAGCAAAATTGGTCGAATGGCCCAGCTTCTGGTCAGCGGTCGTAAGCAGGAATTAATTTTCATTCTGTACGTATATGTCGGCTTCTCAAGGTCCGCTTCTGCATACCGTAAAGCTTGGCCTCCGCCACAAATAGATTTCTACCCGTTCAATCTGGGTAGTGCTTGTTTCAGGCCCAGGATCTAAACGCGGGGCAGAGCGAGCTGCAAATCCTACTCCGCGTAGCCTTTGCACCTTTCATCACGATGACCGTGTCGTCAATCGTGCTTCCTTTCTCATCACAGCTAGGTGCCTACTAAATAAAAGAGGGGTCACGGAGCATTGATCGTAGCGCTCCCGTAGCTGAGCATATTCAAGCATAACATACCTAGATGATTTTGCATTCAGAATACGCTTTATTCTATCCTTTGGGCGTCTCTTGCTAGAAAACACTCTTCCAGCATAGCTTTTCTGCACCAATGTCTTCTGTCGCGCCTTTGTCATACACTTCAATCATTTTCTAGACCTGGTTACCACCGGATGAGATAGTCATTGCGAGGTCATCTTTGAGACTTTGATCTTGTGTATCAAATGATAGGGGAAATTTACTCGGTTCCAGAACCCCAACCTTTGCAAAGACCAGACTTGTTCTCCGGATATTCGGAAAAGATCCAGAGGGGTCTCTAGATAAACCCCATATCCAGGTTTATATAGCAAGATAATATCCAGGTTTTCCTGGGTATCCGGATGGAAACCGGAGAGTCCGGCTAGGGGTATAATGGGGCATGAAAAGCCCCCTAAGCCAATAAGAAGCTTGTATTAGTCAGCTACTTGGGAAATTTTGAAGCTATTCCCAGATTTAGAATTTGTAACTCACTATTTTATTTTATATTATACTCCTCAAAATCAGAAAGTACTATTATTCCTCTAATATTGATTCTAAGTTTCAAGAATCCAAAATCAATTAAAGAATCCGGATTCCAAGAAATTTTAGCTTGATATTTATTATCCAGATTACTTTTATCCGGATCAGGATCTAGTGAGGTTTCATCCGGATGCATCCGAAACATCTATACCCATGGTCAAGTTTGCCAAAGACGAGGAATTTGTCTTCCTCGAATACTTTTCCAATACTTATATGGAGGGAAAGTACATGCCAGAGTGATAAGCCGGGAGTGTATGAGCTCCGAATCCACAAACCCCTCGTTGACAAGCAAAAAAAGAAGAACAAAAGAAAAGTGTCAAAATATTCTCTAGATGATAGTGGATGATAGTTCGAGTTTTCGCGAGCGAAAAAAAAAGAAAAGAGCCGTTAGGCTGCAGAGACGACTGAGAGATTCGAACTCCCGCTTCCGAAGAAATCAAGATAGCAACCTGACGCATTAGACCACTCTGCCAAATCGTCTGATTTGTTTTTTGTTACAACTTTCCGCTTATTTCACTATATAACACAGCAAGAGAAGTGCAGTGCGATATATGTGAGTCACTCACCTTCCACTAACTCACGTATCCGCCGTCTGAACTAGAAACTAGCTCCCGCACATCCTATACGTACCCCTCTAAGCCCTCCCCTCTTCCAAGTTCCTTTTTCTCGCCACAAATTACTTGGCTGAGTGGCAGCCGTAGGAAAGACTCCGAAGCAAGCGGAGAAGTGGGGTGTGGGGATCGCTACCTGTGTAAATTGCAATCAAAGCATATCAAACTTTCAATAGATCTGTGATGACTTTTGCCTCTTCTGGTTTGTCACTCTTATTTGAGGAGGCAAACCGCTGAGGCAGCCCCATGTATTTGCAGTGTGTTGCATGGGGAGATTCTGAGATCTTCTTTTTAATATATTCTTTTTACTTTTGGGAGGAGGGAGGGAAGGGGATATAAGAAGGAAAGAGACAGTTGTAGCAATCCGACGAAATTTCCGTTTTGAACCTCGCTGCATTACCTTTCTGCTGTGTAAAATCATAGTAGAATAAAGAGGCAGAGTCTATTACCGCGCGCTGAAGCTTCTCAATAACGAACTTCCCGTTTGCTAACCCGGTACACTAAACATCCACCACGGAAATATATATAAAACCTTACACCCTGCTCCTTTACTCAGTTCACAATCAAGTCTTGAGATATTTTGCCAGCCGCAGGATGACACACGACAATACGATCAATGATGACATTTGCCTCGATGCTGGTCTCCCCGCTATTGTTGGGAGAACACTTGAGGCTACCCCTGGCGGAGGTATCATACGTCACGGGGAAGCTCTGAGATCTTCTACTTCTATAATTCATTTCAGCGTTCTGGGAGCCTGCGTCTCTGCCTTTCACTCAAAATACAATAACAAACCCCCCCACCCCCGTTATGTAGCCTTTTGAGACCTAGGAATTTTAATTCTTCGAGTTGTATGCATTTATATCATGTGTGAGCAGGAACCACAGTTTGATAACCAGTGATGGTGCTGCCTCGTAGGCTCGTCCGTGGTTTCTTCACAAAGTAGAATTTACGAGACTCAGCACACACACTACAGGAATGGTCATTTTCTAGGTTTTCTTTTTTTTTCTTTTGGTTCTCTTTTTTGAATTCTAAATATCACAGTTACTAGTTTCACCCGGTCGTGAAGAATGGCATTTCCAGCACGTGCGTTCAGGATCCATTACTGAACGTGAGAAATGCGGAAGGACTAGCTGTTTCCCGCAGTGCAAAAGGGCCTGTTGCAAGGACCGCCTGAGAAACGAACGCCAAACCTTCGCAGCCCGTGTCTCTTTCCCCACTACTCTACTAAAAGTCATCAGAATTGTAGACGACTTATCCAGATCAAGCAGTCCAAGGGTTTATTGCATATCGCAAAAGTGCCACAAGCCCACTTCCAAGATCTGGAACCTCCAGAACGTCATGAACTTGGTACACTGTCTTACTATTGCAAGCAGTTGGGAAGTGGCTGTTGCATATCGCCCAATGTGCGCAAACATCGCCGTTTCTCTCGCTTAAATAGGGAATCGTCACTATCATGAGGTGAAACTATTGGCCATGATTATAGCGGACGATCTAGCCCTCCCAAACAGTACGCAAAGTATGTTACATGTCGCCAAATGTACGCGAAGACCGTCGTGTCTCTCGCTTAAACATAGCATCTTCACTTGCATAAGGTGAGAGTACCACCGATGGCCCCACCCTTAAACGTCATGCTAATAGCAGAAACACTTAATTACTTTAAGCAGTTCAAACCCGTTTTGCTGCAAATCGACCGAATGTGAGCAAAGTTCCCTTAAACACAAACACTCCCTCACTTCCGGACGAGGTGAAATTACCAGCATGGCTTTTACCCCTAAACGTCAAAAGAATGCCGAGCGGTCTAGCCATCTCTAGATGGAAAGATGAAAGTGTTGCATATCACAAAAGATCTTCACCTTCCGTCCGCATACGAAGCCTTCTATCAAATGCGATGAAGTTAGTCAAACCGAACAAAATTTACTCATGGCTATGGCATTGAAAAAACCCTCGAATCTTTCGTCAAAGGCCAAAACAGGAGGATAGTCTAGCCATTACAAGCACCTCAAAGCATTTGTTGCATACCCCAGAAAGTGGAACTCCAAAGCTTGGTGGCCTTCCTGGTTCTCATTATGACGCAAAAGATCCCTCTAGACCTTTGATAGCTGGCCGACAGCGTAAGAGAAAAGCAGCAGAAGTACCAATAGCAGTCGGAATATGTTCATGACGCAAAAAAACGGTCCAGAGTCCATACTTCCCACAGAAAGTTTGAATCATTGACAGTCTCGCTCTACTGGGCCGTTCATAAATTTTTGCTGCACATCGCCAAAAGAATTAAAATCCGTGATTCGATTCTTTCGGAATAGTAACTTTCTATCAAAAACTCTGGTCTTTTGACAGCGGCAGAGAAAGAAGAGAAGTACCGAAAAAGGTTAGAGCTTACTCATCAAGAAACGACATCCATCTAGACTTTTGACAGCGGAACGACTTGGTGACAGCGGGAGGGAAATGCAACAAAAGACCGACACTGGTTAGAGCTTATTTAAGCCGCAGATTAAAAAACTCTAGACTTCACTTATCACTGAGCAACAGTAGTCTTTGTCCGAAAGAGCCGTAGTGTGCGACTGTCTTCAAGTGAAACTCGCCCTTTCCACGCTACGCCAGCTTTAGCCTTCCCCGTGATGGTGGTCACTCGCTCCAACGCTAAGAAATCCTGCTAAGTTATCAGCAATGTAATTCCTAAAACGTTTTATCGATTATATAAGGAAACTTTCATTTAAATTGAGGTAAACACTAAAAACAGCACCGGTCGATTTACACTGTGCACGTGACCGACAACCACAGCAATATGCAACAGAAGCAGCTCCGTCCGAAACGGTTATAGCAAGTCAGTACTTTTCCCGCCCGGGAGAGCGTCATATCCCTAAGCTCTAGCCATTTGAAGAAAGCTGTACTGCTGCTTCTGTTGCATATCGACAGTGATCAGAAAAGTCTTTTTTACCCATACAAAAACTGACAAGACCTCGAGGTCCGCAGCAAAGTCCGGAGCAAAAATATTTGTCTCCCATAGAAAAATTGGGAAGAATTGGAAATTTTTGAGAGCTGGAAGGCAGAGGCATCCGGGGGTCGATGTGCAACAAATACACTGCTGTACGGTTTCCTGAAATGGCTAGAGCTTGAGGAAGTCATGACGCGTGGAGAAGTCTTCACGGTTTCGCCTAAGATACGCACTTGTTGCGTGGTTTTATCGAAATGCAACAAATGTAACAGTCCGTTCTCTAAATAGCTAGAGCCTGCAGATATGTCCCGTTATCAGAACAGCTGGAGTAGAACGGTCCAGAACTTGCGGGTCACTGTGACACGGTTATCGACATGCAACAAATATAGAACCTCTTCCCAGTAGGTAGAGCGTGCCGAGATAATATTTCCTGTAATGTTCCCACAATATGTATAGAGCGCTCCCGAACTTCGATTGTCATTGCACATGTCATTGCACACATTTGTCGATTTCCGACAAACGTAATATACCCAGACGGCTAGACCTTGAGAATCCGGTGCGTCCCCAATACCCGTCCCGTCCCCAATATCCTGATGGCTCAGATGAAGGTCATTTAACGCAGAATCTTGTCGACGTGCAACGAATGTACTGATTTCTTCCTCAATAGGTAAAGCTTGCGGATCTGATGGGTTCCTAATCCATGGTTTATAGAGAACGCTCTAGAACTCGATTGCTATTGCGTCCAATCATCGACCTGCAACAAACCTCACAAATCCTTCCTCAAAGAACCTGGACTACTGGATATGATGCGTTGCCGTCACCATGACGGCTACATTAGCTGGTATAGATATGCAACGAATCCCCAAACCCGTTCCTTAAACAGCTTAAACTGCTGGATGTGATGCTTTCTCGTCACCGTGACGGCTATGTATATGTCATAGAGCAGCTTCTTCCGAAGTTCCGACATTCCAGGGAGAATTAACTGCTATAAATATGCAACAAAAACTTCATCCTTCAGAACTAGTTAGACTCGGTTTTGTAGTCCTCCTAAAAGATAAGCTGGCGTGATCTAGATTTTCAACAGAGCCCTCAAATTTCAGGCATAGCCAGACCTTATTTTGTATTCCGGCTTCCGTTATACCGGGTGCGGGAGGCTTTGCCTCATCCTCAATGGTGCGGGTTTCGGTACCACACAATTTGACTGCTACGTACAGCTGCGACTTGCAATAGACAACCTCACCTCTCTCCAAAAGTATTTAGATTTGCCGTCCGCCCTTGTGGCATTATATAGGAAGAACACAATACTCCGATTGTCTCAAGCGGCTAGTCGGTGGTGGTATAGAATATTTGAGTACTATCCCTGAACCAGCGGCATCTATGTCATCGGACCCAAAGCTGCAAAAACTGACGTCAAAGTACCCTCATTTTGCATCATGGAGTAAATCTGCGACGTGCAACAAACCTACCCCAACCAGGAAGAACATACGTCAAAAATACGGCACATCTTATCATATTTTGAAATGTAAATTTCCGACATGCAATAAAATCTCTACGAAGTCCTCTATAAAGGGTTAGGCCATGAGGTTTTGCATGTCATTGTCGAGAAGTGCGTTGCGACTTGCAACAAACCCACTGCTACAGTACCCCTCTACGGGCTTACTGTCTGGATACCAGTCCTACTTGTTCCGGTTACATTGAAAAAACGTGCCCAACCACAGAAGCCCTACGGAATTTGCGACCTGTTCCTGTACCACTCAGCTATAGACATGCAACAAAAGACCTTTCCGGCTAGACTGAAGGTTGATCAATTCTACTTTGACTTCCTAGTTCGATACAGAACTAGATGTCCTCATGACGAGGAAATTGTTTAATACAATGTGCAACAAAACACCCCATCGGTGCCCAAAACGGCTAGGTATTAAACGTACAGCTGTCATTTCCGTTGCGACTTGCAGCAAACACCTCTAGGCCAGCTAAAACACGCGGGTACAGATGTCACAACAAAGTTTCTTGCTGCGACTTGCAACAAACCCTTCCAAGGCAGCTAGAGCAGGCGGGTACAAATGTCATTCTCGACAAATGCGTTGCGATTTGCCACAAAAATTGGCCAAAAATTACCAAGACGACCGGAAACGCCCAGAGTGATGAAATGTGCCGCAGGGCACGATATACAACAAACCCACCTCACCTCCAACGGCCCGCTGTCATGCCACTTGACAGCTATAGAAATGCAACAAAACATCTTACTTCTCTCCGAACAGCTAGACCAGTTTTTTATCTACTACACCTCATCTTTCTAGTCCAATCCAGACTGCTCTAGATTTTCTCATGTCACTGAGGGGAGAAACAGTTATGACCTTATTTCTACGCACAAACGGCGACGTGCAACAAACTTGCCTCACTTTTGACGGCCTGTTGCCGAGAGAGCCCTTGATAGTTACCGACATGCAACAAACCCACCACTTCACCCTTCAAGACTAAGTCTCACGGCCCGTGCCGATGCCGCTTGGCGAGTAATATTCCTTGTTAGATCAATCTAGATCTCCTCATGACGAGCTTTGAAAACCAGCACGACTTTAGACTAATCGGGAACGAGCATAGGAATTCCTCTTTCAAAACTTCTTTGATTTCGTGACAATGACGGTTGAGGTATACGTACGCTAACGACTTGCAACGAATGATTATAATCCAATGGCAGATTGATCTGAACCTCCTCTTCCTGACAAAGTTCGAACCTTAAGCCGGCTGACAGGTGCCAACCGAGCACGATATGCAACAAACGCTCTCACCACACTCCAGAACACTTGCCATGAAGTACTTAATTGCTTTAGCGCAACACGACGTGCAACAAACACATCACATACTCCCCTTTGTGATATCACGAACGTCACCACTAGCATCAATACGATGTGCAACAAACCCGCACCCCTTCACCTCAGTCAAGCTGTCAGAACACCTAGCGGCTATAGAAATGCAGCAAACCCCATTTCAGACTCCACCTCATGACGGAATATGATTCTAGACCTGTCTGCTCGCTTAGAGAAAGCCAGCGCTTGCAGGTAAATTAGCGATATGCAACAAAACCGCTCCCCCTTGGCCTAGTCAAGGTGTCAGATAACTAGCGGCTATAGAAATGCAACAAAACTAATAGTGCCTCTGAATGATGGAGTCTCAATCTGGACCTGTCCCAGCTCGCTTGAAGACTGCATTGTTTGTGGGCTTCAATAACGATATACAACAAATACGCCTCCCCCCGCTCCCCTCCCTTAACAGCGGCCCGTTCCCCTGTCAAACTGCTAGCGGCTATAGAAATGCAACAAAGCTATTCAGAACGCCACATCATGACAAGATTTGACTCTAGACCCGCAGCTCGCTTAAAAAATAATGTTGTGGTGTCAAATACGTTATGCAACAAATCCACTCCCCCTCGGCCCGCTCGCTGTCAGAACAGCTAGCGCCTATAGAAATGCAACGAAAGAAATACAGACTCCAGCTAATGACGGGTTCCTCTCTAGTACCAAGGCTCTTCTGCTCGCTTAACAATCATATTGTGGTGTCAAATACGATATGCAACAAAACATTACCCTCTACGGCCCGGTCCCCTAACGCGCTGTCAGAACAGCTAGCGGCTATAGAAATGCAACAAAAGTGTGGCAGACTCCACCTTTTGACTCTCGACCTCCCAGCTCGCTTGAGAATCATGTCGTGTGTTAAATAACGATATGCAACAAAACATTACCCTCTACAGCCCGTTCCGTGTTCCGTTGCCGGGCTGTCAGAACAGCTAGCGGTTATAGAATTGCAACAAAACCTACCTATCTTCAGGTCTAGTCCTCTCAGCTCCCTTAACAGCTGATTGTTTATGTACTTCACTAACGACATGCGACAAACCCTCTCGGAGAGGCCTCCCCCTTCGGCCCGTTCCCCTAACGCGCTGTCAGAATAACTAGCGGCTATAGATTTGCAACAAAACCATTGCAAACTCCTCGTTGATAAGAAGCTTTCTAGACCTCTCTGCTCGCTTAATTATTGAGTTGTGGTGGTTCAAGAGCGATATGCAACAAAACGTCTCACTTCTCCCTGACCAGTCGCTATCCCCATCAAATGCACTACGCAACAGCGCGACATGCAACGAAAAACTTCATCTTTTCTAAAGTACATTCTATGGGATCATATACAGTCGATACGATGTGCAACAAATTCATAACAGACTCCACCTATGATGAGGGTAGCATCCGTACGATTTCAACAACCCACTACAAACAATTCCAGACTTGTATTTATGACGAAATGACACCCACACCAGCACGACTTGTAACGAAGTGTACGCTATCCTCGAATCGTCCCGAATGACGGAGATTTTCGTTCGCTAACGACATGCAACAAAACCCACCTCGACCATTCCCAAATCCCCTTCGTGACGAAGTTATGTCTGGCACCAGCACGATATGCAACAAGACCTTTCAGCTCACTTGAACCCCGCCTTGTAAAGTTGTGCCCACAGACGATATGCAACAAAAGCTTTCACTATTCTCAAACCTCTTATAATGACGAAAGTCGACTCGGCGCTAGTGCGACTTGCAACAACAGTGTTGTATTCCTCCCAAGTACGGCCCGTTCCCTCGCCACTTGATAGCTAGCACCCCCAGAAACGCAACAAGTGGTGGAGGCTCTCCACGCAATGGCCAAGAAGTTATTCGACCCCGCCACAAAACCCACTCTACTCTCGAGTCTCCACCTCCACATCTATACCCGTCCCCCGCAATCCAAGCGTCAAAACGACTTGCAACAAAACACATATTCTATTTGAGTAAAGTCGCTTAAACCCTCTCTCTCCTATTCCCTAGTAAAAGCACTACAAAGCTACAGCCAATCACAACGCTGGCTCCTCCTTCAAATGACCTCTGTTTCTCTAGCGCCAGTGCGACTTGCAACAAAGCCATCACTTCTCTTTGCGAATCTAGATCTTATGACGAAATATGCAGACTTCCACCCATTGCACGATACGCAACAAAACCTACTACCCTTACCTCATCAAAAGTACGGAACCTTGCGCCGCCTCACTTGCAACAAACGCTCCCAAGCCCATCCAGATCTAGATCTCATGACGCTTTAAGCACACGCACGACTTGCAACAAAACCCCAAACCTCCCCTCCACCTTCATGGCAGAAGCTGGAAGCCGCTAAGCTCAGCGGCTCGACAGCTAGCATTGATGCGACTTGCAACCAAATTACAGTAACACGGCTCTTTCGAAGTCTAGATGCTCTCATGACGGTTTGTGTCCATGCACTACTTTAGCGCTGATACGAAGTGCAACAAGAGCTTTCGATGTTAAGTCTAGATCTTTTATGACGGCTTATACGCATGCACTAAAGTCGCGCCGATGCGAATTGCAACAAAACAAAACCTTTCTGCATTGTTGACCCCGCACACGTTCTCGTCAAGCGAAATGCAACAAATGTCCCCCCTCTGTTCAAAATCCAGCGGCCCGTCCCCACGTCAATGACAGCTAGCGTTGACAGAAATGCAACAAAAGAATCACTTCTCTTTCCGCGTCTAGGTTCCATGACAAAGCAGCTCAATCCTCTTAGACTCGACTCAGCGGCCCGTTAGCAAGCGCCATTGCGACTTGCAACAAACACACACTCTCTCCCGGGACTTGAAGCATCAGAACCCTACCCGCTTGCATCTCTCCCGGGACTTGAAGCATCAGAACCCTACCCGCGTGCACAGAGCCATCCCACCCATATCCAGATCTAGCACTCATGCCGAGATTGACCCTCGCACCAGCCAAACCTACCTAAACATCGGCCCGTTCCTTGGCCAGGCTGTCAGAACAGCTAGCGCCAGAACGACATGCAACAAACCCATCTCGTCTCTCTCCAAAACCAAGTCCCATGACGAGATATGCATGGCAGGACGATGTGCAACAAACGCCACCACCCCCTTAGAGCTCGCGGGCCGGGTGGGAACTAAAGGTAGGCTACTCCCATCACTCCACTTTGAAAATGAAGAGGCGAAGGCGAACGCGACGACGAGAAAGGGAAAAAGCAAGTGAGCAAGAAAGACAAAGTCAAACACGAAACACCAAAGCAGCAGAGATCAGGCTCGTGCGCCAGGTCCAAGACGACCCGTATGCGTTGATCTAGCGGGCTGTTCCGTTCCGAAGAGACAGCGGGAGCCCGAGCATTTGCTCCACTTGCCCTCCCTCCCCCTCTTTATCAAAAAAAAAAAGGGGTAAACCAAACCCAAATCTGACGCCATGCAGGGAAAGGAAAGAAACATAGCACGAAAGAGCGAATAACAATAGCAACAAATTCCAAACCAACCCGCTACCCAGAACAGAAAAGGCGCCATTGGGCGAACGATAGCAATACGCTTTTAGGAAAACGACGCTAGAGAATGATATAAATACCAAATAGACCTCCCCATCAAGCACAAAAAGGCAAATCATCGCGATTCAGCTCGCGAGCCAGCTTGCGCGGCAGGAAATGTTGGAATCATATAATACAACTCGCGAGGAACGAAGGATGGCGCTAAGCGGAGCGAAGCATGAGAATGCCAAGAATAGCTGCTGTGCCTCGCTCAGTACAGTACGCGCGGGACCCCGCGTACGTCACAAGAGTAAGAGGATACCAAGAAAGATGACATCTGTCAAAGCGAGCACGGCGCAGCTGTGCCGCTGTTGATCGTGCACCCCGCCATCAGGGACGACATGTGCGAAGGAAATAAGGAGAGGGTGATTGATATCAAGAGAAGGGACCAAGACGGAGAGCAAGAAAAAAATAGAGCATCGGAAGAAATATGTATTCCATCCCTTTCTATGTACAGCCTTTCGCCTCCCCATATAATTCTAAGCTAAAGGTAGCAAATGATGGTACTTTATGGTATCTATACAGCCGCTCCAAACGCCACTGATGCCTTGCCAAATATACATGTTTTTCAGCGCCAGACACCTGTCCTGGTAATACAAAAGAGAATCAAAGCAAAGTAAGCAAAGTGGAGCAAGTAATCCAAAGGGTCCGAGACCCCATTTATTCATGAAGAGATCCACACCAATTCCAACACACCATCCTTTTCAAACATCCGGTTACCGCCCTCGCCGTATGTCCATCTGTAGTCGTCTGTTTTCCGGATGTAGGTCTGCTTGACGGAGCCATCCTTCTGCACTTGAGCTTCCATCAGTTCCCAGGCTACTTTGCGGCCTGTCCACAGCAGATTCTTGCGTTGGGGTCCAAGCATGAAGTCCAAGTTCCAGCCGTAGTCGTCAGGTGCTGCGGTGAAAGTCTTTTCGATTTGGTGGATGTTAAAGTCGATGCCTTTAGGGTAATAGGCGATTGAGAAGCCGTTGGAGATGATGAAATCGTCAGCTGTTTGGAAGCGTTGGAGGAAGCAATCCTCGCCGCATGCGTGGATGACCTGTGCTCCTTCGTAGGGGCGAGCCTTGTGCCACATTCCGCCCTTAAAATGGTGGAGCGATAGTGGGGAGAGACCTCCTTCGTAGAACCCCGCTGGGTCACCTTGTATATCGAGTTGGTGCAGTTCACGAAGGAGTGTGAGAGTGGTTTCTGTGTGTTCGTGAATGCATTTTCGTAGTAAGATGTCTCCTTGTGGTCCCCAGCCTGTGTTGGCTTCTTCAATCTTCTCAGCCGTGCTGCATTGATCGAATTTATCTGCCACCTTCTCAGCGAGGGGAATGGAGAAGAATACGCCTGCTCCACCGAAAGCTTGTGATCCGTGGCGCTGGATATTGTTGACGTCTTCGGAGAGGGTACCGATATAGAGGTCGGTTCGGTAATCATATTGTGAGAGTCTGTCGAGCAAGTTGTGCATGGAAGGATAGAAGGTATCGTCGTCGCACATAACGAGGAATTTACGGGACTCTCGAGAGGTATCGTTGTAAAGAGCGGGTAGAAGGGAGAGGTATCGTTTCGCCATCTCAATAGAACTATCGGTAGGGTAGACTTTGACATCAATTCCCATGTCGGTCATCTTGGCTTGTGTCTCCTCTAGTTCTTCAACAGTAGCATCAATGAGGCGCAGGACCAGCCCTGCGCCATTCGATTTCCCATTCCCATCTGTCAACCAATGTGCCCATTCCTTAATGGGAGAGATCTCCTCGTCGGTCAAGCGTGAATAAGTCGTAGAGATGCCGAATAAGAGGTCTGAGGCGTCGACGGTGTTTGGGGTTCGAGATCTGGGGACAGGAACCTCGAGAGGCTTCAGACAGGTGGTTCTCCTGGGCGGATTGCGAATATCGATCTCGTCGAAGCCGCGCGGGAAGAGATCCATGTCTATCTTGGTCATAGGCTTCCGGTCGATATCTTGGCGATGGAAACGCACGTAGCGGCGAGCGAACTCAATCTCGTCGCCTAGCTCATAGCGGTCTTGGAGGTCCTCGAGCTGCGACTTGTTGATGGTGCAGTCGGACATGTGCACATGCGAGCCGTTGAGCATTGGGTTCCGCTGCGGCTGTACCTGGGCGGGACGCTCGATAGACGAGGGTCGCAGGGTGTAGATGAAGAGCACGAGACAGAAGACGGTCAGGAAGAGAGCTCTGGTGAATGGAGCGCGAGGCTTGAGCCGGTTTCCAGTCGCCATTGAAGAACCCATAATGAGTGAGGTGCTTGAATGTTGACGAGAAGGGACAAGGACTCGAGACGACTCGAGGAACTGGCGTGGGGTTGGGCCAAGGGAATGTACAGTATGATATAAGAAGAAGGGAAGAAGGAAGAGAAGTCACGCAGTTGTTGGAAGGAAAAGAGAGTTTGCTACGAGGACTGAAACGGACTGTGGGATGTGGGACATAAAGAGAGGGAAAGAGGGAGGGGGGAGGGGGCTCTTTCCTTTTGTTCTGTAGCACGCGCGAGTACTTCGCACCGTACTGGAGCAACGCAACTACTAAATTGCAACGGTACGGTACGGTACGGCAGCTGCCCTGCCGTATCTGGAGGTCACCTTCCGTTGGACGGGCTCTCACACTCACCTGCTAGGATATTGTACCTGCAGGCAACCTGGGACGTGGATCTTCGAAGCCGTCCCTGCTCCGGTCAGGGGAAGGATGCTAGTGGGGAGTGAAGGAGTGAAGGAGTGAAGGTGCAGGGAAGGCTTGCACGTGCTCCAATGTTTTATCTCCAACAGGACAGCGAGACAGCGAGCCACCAACCAACGAGAAAGGAGTTCATGCATCCACCGCCCAGTGCCCACAGCCAAAATAGCAAACGAAGCAGTTAGATGGGAACGAGTCGTCATGGTGTGGGCTGATGGGCCGATGGATTATCGCTCCGCCTTGCAATGATCAATCCTTTCTCTTTAGGTCCAAGGCGGAGGTTGGAGTGAGAGTGTTGGTTGCAGCACTTTCGCTCGGCAGAGATTGGACGTTTCCATTATCGGTATCTGACCGCTAAACTTGTTACAGATGAAGTAGATCGCAGTGGGGCAATGCGTGATACTCGCTTAACATTGGTGGCTGGCGGGCGGCGGCAGAGAAAAGAGAAAAGGAATCATGGTGAATGCGTCCAATCAGAAGACGGGAGTCGGTCTGCGAGTATACTTTTGATTTATTTGGCACCGATTAGGACTCATCAATTCAGCCGCTATGGCTTGGCTATATAGAATATTAGAATATAAAGCCTCTTTTGGCTCTATCTGGACGAATCGAATTATCAATTATCAGGGGTTCAGCAGCCAAATCAGTAGCCCTGGCTGGCCGGGGATACCCCTCCCCCCTTTCTTCTTTCCCTCTTGCATGGCAGAATGTCGGATCTCGCAATTTCATCTCGTTCCCTCGCACAAAACACACATCTATCTCCTGCAAGCTGTACAAGTGACAGCTCGCACCAAACGGCTGCACCCTTCACCTCAGCAGTGTCCCGTGGATTCGACGCACCAAGTGTCTCTCTGCCACAGTACAAAGTGGCACCTGTCACTTTACATGTCACTGTCACGGCTGCAGCAAGGCGAGAGCACCGCATTCATTCGCTTCCCATTCGTTTGTACGTCGGGAACGGCCTTCTCAAGTTGAAACTTGGTCCGGGGGCCGATGTGTTTGGGAAAGCTTGTCTTGACTCCTGACACTGCAGATCGCAGAGGAGACGATGGATCCGTTCTTTTAGCAGCCTCCGCTGTGGCCAATCCGTTGCGGCCACTCGGTGTCTTTACGTGAGAATAAGATTCAAAACACAAGTACCGAAGAACCGGCGGCATTTGAAATGCCAAGAATAGACACCGTTCATGGTCACTCCAAAGCCGTCGACGATCAACAGATCATCATCATTCATTAATTGCAAGGAATAACTGGCTGTCGGGGATGCAAGATTAGCCTTTTCCCTACTCCACCATCGAACCACATTTCATGAATATCCTCCTTCTAGCAATGGGCATGAAATTTAGAGACAGATTGGATAAAACACAATCGTGAAAATCTTAGACCCACCACCTCACATGATTGGCGGCCTGATTGCTGCCCCAGGCTCGATGAAGTCATCGCAGATTTTACCAGAACGCGAGCAGCACCCCTCAACACCAAACGCGTGAACAGACACGGGTGCTGCTGCTGTTTGCGCCATGTCGAGGTATTTCCCCTATTCCCATATGAAACTATTCCCAGATTAAACCCCCACTAACCCCTCCCAGCAACATCCTCTTCCTGCCCTTCCGCAAGACAAACAGCCTCGCCCTCTCCGCCGCCATCAAGCAGTACATCTCCAGCAAATATGACCAGCACCCAGACATGTTCAAGCAGGACCTGGAGGTCATCGATGCGCTGCGCCGAGATGCCGTGAATGTGCGCGAGCCGCATACCAGCGGCATCAAGAAGATCTCTGCGTATTCGGGGCAGCTGAGTTGGATGGGGGGTAAATTTCCTATAGACGTATGCCCCTCACCTCATCAACTTACAATATTACGAACTGACAATACCAGATTGGAGCAGACTTCACATGGTATCCGGCCCTGGGCTATAACACCGAACGCCCGATTTCAGAAAATAACCTCAAGTTCGAACTGGCAAATATACTGTACAACCTCTCAGCACTTTATTCACAGCTAGCTATGTCCTCGAACCGTGGCACGACAGAGGGATTACGCTCAGCATGCAACTACTTCTGCCTCGCCGCCGGCATCCTCTCGCATACCCAACGAGAAGTCATTCCAGAACTACGAACAAGCCCTCCAGAAGACATGGACGACTCCACGCTCGAATCCCTAGAATACCTCATGCTAGCACAAGCCCAGGAATGTTTCTGGCAAAAGGCAGTCATGGATGGGTATAAAGATGCGTCGATAGCGAAGCTGGCTGCTAAGGTCTCGGATTTCTATGGTTTGGCCGGGGACTGGGGAGTGAAGAGTGAGGCGATTAGTTCGGAGTGGATCCACCACACTACGGCTAAGCATCACCATTTTGCTGCTGCTGCTCAATATCGGCAGGCTTGTGATTGCTTGGAGAAGAGGAAATATGGGGAGGAGGTTGCGAGGTTGAGAGATAGCATTGCTTGTGTTAATGAGGCGTTGAAGGAGGCGAGGTATCTTAATAAGGTGGTGTTGGGTGACTTGAATGGGTTGAAGAATAAGGTTACGGAGGACTTGAAGAGGGCTGAGAAGGATAATGATTTGATATATCTCAGTAAGCATCCTCACCCCCTCAAGAAACTTCGCTAACATCTCAGACCCTGTCCCACCCAAATCAGAGCTCAAGACTCTAGAGCGAGCCAATATGGCCGTAGCCAAAGTCCCCAAAGAAATCATGGACCCCTCCGCCTTCATCGGCGACCACAAAGAATTCGGCCCTCCCCTCTTCGCCAAGCTCGTCCCCTTCGCCGTCCACGTCGCCGCCAGCATCTACGAAGAGCGACGAGACCGCCTCGTAAACACCAACATAATCGACGAGCTAGAATTGCTTACAACCAAAATCCACGACACGCTCCGCTCCCTCAACCTGCCCGGCTCCCTCCAAGCCCTCGAAAAACCCCTCGGCCTTCCACCAACCCTCACTTCACACGCCGAAGAAATCCGGCAAGCAGACGCCCTCACGCGCCTCGAGCGCTCCTTCTCAGATACAGCCAAGCTCGCCGCCTCCGACGCCGCCATCTTCGCCGAAGGCCGTGAGCTGCTACAAGCCGAAGCGGCCGAGAATGAGCGCCTGGCCCTGAAATACGGCACCGACCGCTGGACGCGCCTGCCCTCGCAAACCGCAGGCGCAAAACTGCACGCGCAAGTGTCTGAGATTGACGGGTATTTGAAGAGCGCTGCGAATAGTGATGCGCTGGTGCAGACTAAGTTCAAAGAGTGCGCGGACATGCTGCACATCCTCTCCTCCTCCGACCGCGACATCGCCAACTTCGTGCCCAGCTCACGCCGCGTCGCTATCCCGCCTTCTCTCGAAGCAGAAGTCAGTCGTCTGCGGACCAGTCTCAATGAAGTGAGCCGACTAGAATCCCGCCGACGGCGGAAAATCGAAGCCCTGCGCGAAAAAGCAAAAAAAGACGACATCAACACCACGATTCTAGCCGAAGCAGCACGTCTCGAGCGCGAATACCCGGCGCAGACCGTCGTGCCCGCGCATTTCGAGGAGTTCTTCGAGAAGCGGCTTCAACTCTACGACGCCGACCTAAGTTCCCTAACCTCCGAAAGCGCCGAGCAAGACTCCCTCCTCCATTCCCTAGAAACCGCCAATGAGAGTTTCGTAGCAGCGCGCAAAGGCGACACATCCTCCCGCGCCCGCGAAGCCGCGCTCCAGAAACTAGAGAACGCATATTTCAAATACAAAGAAATAGTCTCCAACCTCGAAGTAGGCCGCAAGTTCTACAACGACCTCGCGCGCATCGTCGGACGCTTCAGGGACGGCGCCAAGGGATTCGTTTACGAACGCCGTGAAGAAGCTGTGCGGTTGGAGCAGGAGCTTAACCTTCCTCCACTTTCTATGGACGGGTTGTCGATTAATCAACCGGTGCCGCAAGCAGCGCCAGTGCCGAGGACGTATAACACACGGGCATCAACGGCGGCACCGCAGCAGAATTTGGAACAAAGAGTTGAGAATGCCATGCCGGCGCCGATACCGACCCGGACGCCGGTTAGTGCTGTGTGGGCGCCGGAG
>QGMK01000134.1:0-40323 GCA_007825345.1 Lachnellula suecica | reverse complement strand
CAAAGACAGCAATATCAACGCCCTCGACCTCGCCCACGACTCCGCCAGCCTCATCCGCGCCCACTCGACCAAACTCTCCCTCCTCATAATCAACAAGCCATTCACAGCCTCCGCCATCAGCACCGTCCTGCGCGAACTGGTAGCAGGACCGCTCCCCGGCCTCGCATCCGCCGTCGAGCTCTGCAATGCCGCCACCTACACCAAAGCCATGAGCGAGGAGCTTGCATGGCGGGCGAAAAATGTGTTCGTGGCGCTGGGGACTCTTGTGAAAGCTGTGCCGTTGGATGGGAAGACCTTGAGTGAGGATCAGAAGAATGGGACTGGAAAGACGGTGGGGAAAGGGAGTCTGGCATCTACGGGTGTTGTGTGGGGGGCTTGCGATGCGGTGGTAGAGCTGAAGAAGCTGGGGATTGCCGGGCTGTTGGTTAGGAAGGCGGACGAGTACCGGGCTACGTTGAAAGATGCCCTTGAGGAACTGCAGGAATGGGGCGAGGAGGAATCGGACGAGGAAGATGAGGAAGACGATGTAGCTCAGGATACGGATGGGATGGAGACATCTGCTCAAGACGCTGTGGACGATATGTTTGATCAACGCCATATACCTGCCGAAGACCCGGACAAAATTCGGCCCCGATTAGAGTCCGCCCTGAAGAAACTACGGCTCGTCGTATTGATGTACCAAGCCGTGGTGAAACGCCGTTGGAAGACTTTGCCGCCTTTGCCATCTCCCCAACCCCCACAGGAACTCGAGGCCAAGTCTAAGGAGGATTCTGGAATCTTGAGTCGGCTGGACAAGGTCACGAGTGCCTTCAAAGATATACCTGATATTACGGACGAACTCGCGGGTGCGTTCTATAGACTGGATGGGCCGGAGATTGATAAGAAGATGGAGGATTGTTTTTCTACGAGCCTTGAAGCTGTGGAGCTTTTGCTCAAGAGTTGGGAAGGGACGGAAGATGAGTTCACTGCTTGGGTATGCTCCCGGAACTGTTATAATTGTGAGTAGAACTAACATGATACCAGGCCAGGAAGTTCCAGATTGCGATCAAGGAAGAGCAGTAATCAACCAAATCTACCCTATTCATGAATCGATATTGGGTTCTGACCTGCGAATTGTTTCGACTTCACGTCCATCTATGTCTTAAGATTCCAATGGACCTTCTCGGTCGAGTGGCAGAGAACCTTGAAGAGCCTCAAAGATTGTATGAGTCCTGTGGTTGTGACCATCCGTATTACACGTCTCATCTCGTCAAACACGTGCCCTGGATGTTTACTTGCGGTATCTCTAGTTGAGGTTAGATGATGCGTATTGTGATAGACTGCTGTGCTGGGTATGTGACGCGGGGTAGCAGGATGCCTGGATGCAGCCAATTTTCGAGCCTTCGAAGGTCAACATGTTCACCTTTCAAAACTGATGAACGGTGTCACTCAAATAAAGCAAGCCAGGTACAACATCTCGTACAGCAACATTTTTAATCTCGTTATTTCAGTATTCACCAGCATGTCCTTTTGATATTGAGTCCGGCGCATTCATTCCAATACCGGGCACAAAAATTCCCACCTCCGCAATGCATACAGCTAACACATCCCGCGCTGAATGTCCCACTCGAGCACAACTTCTTTCGCGCCAGAGGCACAGTCTAATTACCCCTCTAATACTCTCTCCGTTCTTAGTTAGCCTGGATTGGAGCAGAGACAGCCTTTTCAATCGCTGCCCCGGCTTTCCCTACCGACCAACCCCAACGTGCTCGCTGCACGCCAAAGAGTTGCTCATCCCCTGGAACAAGACAGGGAGCAATCATCAAGTCGCAATGAAGTTGACTCCTGTTCTTTCGTCACCACTCAGCAACGGCGCACAGGTACCGCACATGAGATGTAACGTAAACCTCCTCGACCTCCCAGTGAGGATCATCCTCGACATCACTTCACTCACACGGCCGGACAGCTTTGACGACTTCACTCTCACTTGTTACACCATCTACGATATCACGGAATCAAGCGGCTTCCTCGAGAGGTACAACGCTTTCGAGCGATAATACGAGAGTTGAGAATTGATCCCAGACCTAGCAAAATCATCTGACGAAGACGATCATCGCCACATCCATCCCGTTCAATTACTGTGTGCTATTTGGAGGAATTATATGATTCCAGAATACATTCGATACGTGATTTCGACGCCCGAAACCCTACTCGCGCATGCGACCACGTGGAGGAACGCTGGTAGGCTGCCAATGATAAACTATGAGACAGCGGCGCACTCTGAGAGATGCTTAATCATTCGCCCATCATACGGGAAGCAATGTGAGGTCTTGATACGTGGCATGAGGCGATATTTGGGGATGAACACCAAGTTGACTTCTCTTTCGTCTTTCCTTTGACGCTCCTCCCTCACATCAGGCATCTGAGGCTATCTAGTAAATGAGGCTATTGGGACAGGCTGGTCTTTCCATTTCAGTTTCCCGTATTGTGCTGACGTTGTAGTGATATCAATCATAGTGTGAATATCGATCGTGTGGTGTATTTCCTTTCAGAGCCCCGCGTTCAAAATCGACCTCCATCTCATCTGTCCCGGCTAGCAATTATTGAGCCATGGACCAGCGTTCCGGATTTTGGCACTCCGTTATGAATTCCGGCTCCGTTTCTTGCTTTAACTTCCATGCGCAAGATTGTGTTTTGTCAGACGGAAGTGGATGGTGTCCGTCATGACTTCAACTGGCCCAGGGAAAGCGAGCAGACATGACCAGTCCGAGAAATTGAAATTATGTGCAGCTGCATCAGCGCTTTGTATAATTAAGTTTCATGATACCTTTTGGAATGTGAAAGCTTCCAGGTTCACATATGCTCAGATCCAAAACCCAAAGCCCAGCTGAAACGGTTGAACCTTCCTTGCTCTCTTGAGTCGATCTCCAGCTGCGGGTACCCTGGAACAACTGTCCCTTTGCGCGGAAGGGTTGGTTTCCCGCCCTAGGGCTCTAAATCTCAAAGAATCCACACAACTCAAGAGTTGGACACTACGCGACTCTTGGGCGATTCCGAAGTTGCTACGCTGCCGGCGAATTCTGCACACCCATTAACAAAACTCACGGCACTGTGCATGCCTCCTCGTTGAAATCCTCTCTCTAACAATTCGCAATTACTGGTGTACTACGGAGGGGAGTGGGAAATATTGGGAGGGCGCTTTCGGCGGCCTTTTTGGCGAGAAGGACCAGCTGCCAGATCTGAGCGAAGTTCAACTATGCGGCTTCTGGAGAGAGCCTGGTCAACCAAAGCCACTACGTATAGGGGGGAAGATACGGCAAAGTAGAGGAGGAAGGATCTCGGCAGACCTTGGGTTGGTGGTAGAAACCTGGGACAAACCAGCGCCCGGGTGGCTCCTACGTGTAATGAAGGAAGCGCCCGGGGCTGGCGTCAAACTCAGCTACAAGCAGGAGGGATACCCGCGAGTTCGACACGTAGATAGGTGCGTCATGCCGTGAGGCTCTCCGTCTTGGGAAGGAGTGATTGATCACCTTTTTCTGAGCCGAGCAGATGGGAGACTTGCGTGGCTGGCGCCTTCCTTGTATACGGCATGACAACTATCTTCCTCCCGTTTCAACGTCCAACGCTGCTCAACATCAACATCCATAAAACGACATCCGAAGCCACTGCAGCCATTACCGTCAACATTGCCATATCATCGCCCAAATATCATTCCACCGCAGCCGACAAGCAGCCACCTTCACCCACTGCTTCGTTATGGACATCGAAAGCTTGCTAAACCCCGCTCCAAGTAAGCTTGCCCGAGCCTGTTCATTCATCGGCTGTACATACCTCCCGAGCCCTGTGATTCTTTGCGATTTGTTGTCATTTTCCAGCTCTCGAAAAATTAGAAAGACTTTAACTAATTTCTTGATCATTCAGTCGACGTCCAAGCCAATACCCCAAATGTCGCTTCACCTACCACGTCCGAACCCAGGGCACCAAAAATGGCATATAAGTATTATCCGCCTAAGGAGGCGCTATTCAAGAAGTTCTCCAAGCTACCCACTGAAGTTCGCCTTGTAATTTGGTCTCTAAACCTTCCTGCCGATCCAAGAGTTCTTCACGTTCTATACAATTCCTGGTGGGCAGAACGGTGGAGAGATTTTCCGGATGGTAGGCATCAAATATGGGGCATTTGGCGTCCAATGAACCCTCTCGAGGTACCCGTCAACGCCCATATTTGCCAAGAGTCTCGTTTTGAGTGCCTGAAAGAGTACCAGCGGATTGAGATTGAAGATCCGGTTGCACAAGCGTCAACATTCTTTTCATGGTTCAACTTCAAGACGGACACACTTTTCTTAAACACTTATACAGTTCGTGACCACATGCATCGCGGTTCCACGTTCCATCAGTTCCCCTGCCTCCCGCCGTCGAGGGTCCCTTGCTACCCAGCGGTTGCTCGCAAAATACAACATCTAGCAGTGCGAGAACGTATGTGGCAACACTGGCCTGTCTTTTTTCTACAATCCCGCGGGATGGGGCCTGATGATCCAAATTTTGATCCCGCATATACCACACTGATTCAATTCACGGAGTCAATGTCGAAGGATCGGATGCCAAATTTGAGAACATTTCGGATTGTTGAATGGAATCCGATTGGTGAATGGAATTATTGGTGCCCGAACTTTGAACTGCATTTCAAAAGATGTGAGTCTTCGAAGGGGTCCCTTCCATAGACATAACTAAGAGATTCAGCCGTGCCGAACTTAGGGGACAATCCTGATGTTGCGGTTGAGCAAGTTTCCGCAAGAGAAATCCATGGTGTCCTCCCACATCTAGAGCCTGCGCCGCCTCCTTTAAAAGTGTTACCCGATTGTTCGATTCTGCTGCAAGCAGTGCCTGGCCCTTCGAGGGACAATTACTGAATCATTTGCGTTGCAGAATTTCAGCCGACGTTGGGTAATAGGCACTCTTTTGTATCAGTAAAAAACCTTTGCGACTTCTTGCTTCTTAGGGGGATAGAACTCACAATCACATTGATTAGCAACCCCACAGACGTCGCGTGCTACCTCCTCCATTCTTCTTTAGACAATGCCCGTTGAGGTTGCGGGTTTGAGGGCACCAATTTGTCGGGGACTGTGGAGAATTTTGGGATCTCGCTCTCCCTATTGTAATCACCAAGATGCAAGAAGATCCCATTACCACTCAACCTCTGAGCTCAAAAGCGATACCCGAGCTCTACTTCCGCTTTCTGGACCCACGAACCTCTGTCGATATTCCATCATTCATCCTCTATTTTGACGCTGAAAGTAGTAGGAGAAAATATTCATGGTCGGCGGAAACCCTTTTTTAATCGACCTTGAATACCTTACCTGTGCCGCTAACTCATCTCATTGTCTTGTTCTCTCATTACTCAAGCTATTCGAATTGTCTCTAGATTGAGAATGGAGACATGTAAACGGGAGGATAGGAGCAGCTCTCGACAATTATGCTAGATACGTAAGTGCATTCTGTTGCGGCTTGGAGAGTAGATTATACAGTATCTTTAACAAGTGCCGGAACTGCCTATAATTTTTGAGAAACGAACGAGCCTAGACCTTACAGACATTAAGAGTCACAATTTGGGGTTCCCCTCCCTGCGATCTTTTCTGTTCGAATCAGGGCCAAATGAAGTGGCTGTCTTGTTGCTTTAAATAGGCGGATAACCTTGCGCTTTGGACATTCCGGGCGTGATGTTCGAAGTCGTCTTTCTTGTCTAGAATTTAGTCGGCGACTTATTGAATTATTTTTGTTGAGTAAGATTGGAATACCAAGCTTCCCTCATCACTCACTCGTTCCAACGGCACGTTAAGGGCAGGATGTAGTCCTTGGTTATGACAAACACTTCACTGAGGAATTCTCACTGAGAGTGGGTTCTTAGGAAGAATATGTTTCTTCCCGGCCCTAAGTTACACTAACGCTCCGAACTTTTTATTGCTGTTTGTGGAACGTCAAAGATATGCGGTGTACTCCACATCGGTTTATATGAGCACATATAAAACGGCTGAGAAAATTTCTGGGTCGGCGTGGGATCCCTCCAGATCTAGTATTTACTGTTCAGGCCTCTCCGGCAAGCGTCACGAGGCGTACATCGTCACGAGAGGAACAGTATAATACGGGTGAAGGATCTATTTTCGAGTAGCTTGAGTCTAGAAGAAGGGAATGAGGTAGAAGCAAGCTAGATTCAAACAATGTGAGTGGCAGGAACCTGCCATTTTGGAAACAAGATATCCAGCCACAGCAGTGTCGTTAGCCCAACATCTAAACGAAAATCAAGGGGAAATCCTGCTTCACAAGCCTCTCGCTCAGATGCCATAGCTTCTTGGATATCTCTTTGTCCTTGGCGTAATCCTTTGGGGGGACTGATTGGCAGTTACGCAAGTACGGCTCGGAATCGGCTGTGGGAAACGAAGTTAGCCACTCAGTAAGCAATTTTTAAAAGCCTAGAGAGGAAAAATGAGGCGAGGGCAACTTTACCAGTCAAATTAGGGTCAAAAGCGGCTGTCAATATTGTGGAGGCACCTTGCTCCTGGTTCTTGTCAATCACATCCATGCCGAGTAAGTGGTCAATGGTCGTCTGGGGCATGTATCTCGCAATATCAGTGAAAACCCCTGCGTAAATTAGCCTTCTAGTTTTCCCACGCGATGAAGCATTTCTCTGGGAGGTATGAATGGGAGAATGCCTTACCACCGGGATTTGGAGAGAAGGACAAAATCCCATATTTGCTGAGATGCTGCGTCAAGTAAACAGAAAACAAGATGTTTGCAGTCTTGGACTGAGCATATCCCACTTCAGGGATATACACGTTATCCGTTGCGAGCCCATACTTGGCAAGATAGTCTTTGTCAGGCTGCTGTTCTAGCGGGATTGGATTTCCCTGGAAGCTAAGATCATCGAAGCGGATTTGACTGAAATGATGCCAGTCACCTGCCAAATTAATGACTCTTGTTTTTCCAGGGCCCGATCGTTTAGCACCGGCAATGAGCTTTTCCATGATGAGGTTCGTGAAGAGGAAGTGCCCGAGGTGATTAATCGCGAAGTGCGACTCAATCCCAGCGGGTGTCAGGATCAGTTCCTGTACTGACATGACTCCCGCATTGTTGATCAGGATATCGAGATGCGTGATTGAGGCGTTGAGCTCCTCGGCGGCGCGCCGGATAGAGTCGGGCAGTTCTAGGTGCAACTCTAAGGCTTGGAATGGGACGTTGGGGTACGTTTCTCTCAGCTCGGTGAGGAGCTCGTCGATCTTTTCTTTGGTGCGGTAAGTTAAGATTATGAGCGCTGGGCCTGCCGTTGCGATGGCACGAGCAGCGGCAGCTCCCAGGCCTTGAGGGTTGGCTCCCGTGATGAGGACTACTAGTTATTAACAATGCTGATTCCTTTAAAATTTTTTAGAAATCAATCAATGAAGACGCCCACCATTCTTGCCGGTTATATCGCCGCCATAAGCATTAGCAACCTCATAACCAGTAGTTTTGTTGTTGAAAGAATTTAACGACATGATTAGCAAATGAAATGATCGTAAAAAAGTTGAGGCGGTCTTGAAAGGTGGTTTGAAAGTGAAAGTGGTACCAAGTCGACTAACTATCAAACACTATCTGATCAACAATTACCCTAGCTATCTGCCCTTTTATGATAGTCCTGCGTTGATTCTAAAAATAATAGGCTATGCAACCTTGTCATTGCTATGTGCCATAACTGCAGGAGGACATATTGGCGACATTTTTCGCATATTCTGAAGTGATCTAATTGGTCCTCATTAGTGTAAAGATACGCACTGCAAGCGCGATTCGTGAAATCCATGGATTTTGTACCTCAACCGGGGCGCCACCTAAGATTTGAAGTGCCACGGAATCTATACTAGCGTTCTGTTGCCGTTTTGTGCTTGGTATTAAGACTCTGAGAGTTCTGAACCTTGGCGCCACGCCGTTCCCCCATTGTTACCTAGAATGCCACAGTTGTGTACTCGACGTCTATACTTGCATTTGAGGTTCCTAGCGGAGGCGGAAGCGTCGGAAAGGGCCTTTCTAGGATTAAATGTGGAAATGGGCCTCGACAGAAGCACCTCGCTCATTAGCACAGTCCGAAATGGCGAGGGCTCAAAACCGGATGAATACAACTTGCTGTGCGTTATCTCGAGTAATCGATTTCATGGATTGGGAATTAAATGGATTGGATATCAGCGCCTGGCTGTCCCTTGTGGTTGAACCTTCCTGTGCGAAATCCACGAGAATTGCTGACTGCGCCCCTCTCAGACAGCCAGCATGATGCATGAAGCAACAATCGCGACGTTGTATGTCGTCAGCACACCATTGCCTTGGTGGAGTCCTCCTTCATCGTATGAAGAACCAACTACAGCATTGTATGCATTTCTACAGCAATATTTACGCCACCGCTTTTGCGGAGTTCCGCCAATAACTCTATTGAGGTTTCTTACCGCTCAAGATCCGGTCGCGCTAAACAAAAAAAGTCGCCACTGCCGCTCAACTTAAGTTCCTTTGTTATACTGACCCTAGTGACTTAAAAAAAATGGCATTCGAGATATACCCTGCCCATGCTGTGTGGATCTTGTTGGGCCCCAACTGGTATCACGGCTGCCGAGCGCCACTTAAAAAGGGAAGGGTGACGACTTGCTGCTGGCTCATTTTTTGTAAATGTGATATATCGAGCGTCCGGCATAAGCGTGGGGGTGCACGTTCCGATACAATAATCCTTCGCGCTTTGTAAAGACGTAAGGCTCACTGTACTCGGGACTTCCCAAACTCTTCTCAGGTCGCGGAGTAAGAGACCAAAGGAGACATCGGCCCCGGGCTCGCTAGCAACAATCACTTCGGTCGCAATTTCTACTCTCAACGTGCTCGAGCTGCGGGCTAATTCTGGCCCGCCGCAGGCCTCATCTCCAAGTACAGGGGCGTACGCCGCAATATACTTTACGGGCGCCCACTCCCCGAGCACTTATTATGCTTACCACGCAAAAGCAGTACGCCTAGGAATGATTGTAAATTGTTGCGAAGGAATGCGGAAATAACAGCTGATAAGAGCAGAAATGTTTATTACTATTTTCCAAAATATCAACTTTTTAGAAAGGTAAACGTGAAACATAAATATTTATTCTACCCGATATAATACTGTAATTTGGGCCGTAATTTCTTGTTTCGAGACAATCCGTATTTGGTAAATCTTATTCCTCCGTCTTTCGGCGTACTGTATGTATTACGCCGTTTCGCGCAAACCTGCTTACTACTCACACTCATCACAACGTCCGATTCACCATCCAGACTCAAACCAACCTTTCCTGGCTCCGCTCTAGCCGCAAACTCCTTTGAACCTTTTTTATCGTATCGATATCATGCGTGAAAGCACAGCCGCAGAGGCTCTTTGCAGCAGCGGGTGGCCGTTCGTCCCGTGCCCTATTTTTTCCGCTGTGCACTTGATGGAAAAGGAGACAACAGAACTCCAAGAAGGGCTTGATGATCTATTAATAGATGGCCAGCCATTCGTTATACAGGGCTTGGATACACAAGGGGGATGGGACGAGGAGACATTCAGTCGAGAGGCTTTGTTTGAAATGCTGAGTAACGAAGGTAAGTCTATTTCATGTAGAACCTTGCGCATTGGAAGGAATTACCCAAGTTTATTTTCCTATCAGATGCCAAGAATAGAGGCAATGCTGCAGGCCTGGAAGCCAAAAACTCTACACAAGCTTTTCTTCAGACTCTCGCCAAGCCATCACTACAAACGAAAAGCCGCCGTGCTGAAACACAATGCCCGCCGGAGTGGGTACAAAAATTCGATGATATCCTTCCAATTATAGGATCTCAAAGTTCGTGGTCAGAGTTCTGCAAGAACTTTTTCCAGGCCTCCGGAACAGGCGATGCTAAAGTTTGCATTGGCACGCAAGGCTCCAGGTAAGCTTAGGGAAGATCAATTCTGTTAGAGTTGAAATCTTGACACTGACATCAATAGTTCCGGATTCATTCGTGCTCCAAATTGCAAAGTGGTGGCTAACATCTTAGTCGATGGTAATGGTCTGTCTACTCGATGATGCTCTGTGTTGCTGTGGCTAACTTTGACATGTGACAGACCAATCTACTTTATTCTTTGGCACAGATGTAGCAAGCCAAACCAAATATAACGCGTTCCTGGAAGCCAGGGGCCATACCCCGTTCTCGAAGATAGAACTTAGCGTCGAGCAACTTCGTACTGCGGACTTCCCCATTTATGTTTATGCTCAGGGCTACAGCGACGCTGTTGTTATACCGCCATCATGCGCTTACCAGGTGCAGACCAAAGCACAAATTTCTATCAACATGGTCTCGTCTATACTGCATCCATGGTCCATCGAAGCTACCTTGGGGTTTCTTCAGCCATTGCATAACCGCTTCTGCGTACCAAGCCAGTCGAAAGTTGGCTTGCAAGTGCTCTTTGGTATCCTTCAAAGACGTCCATTGTACCAGTATCCCAAAGGCTATACCAATATGTTGGCGCGCCTTGTCGAACGCATGGTTTACGATGATGAAATCGTGAATGCATTGCCCATCGACCCATCTCCGAACACAAGCTCTGGCCCCCGAACATGTAACTTTTGTGGCTTGCTAGTTTGGAACAAACTCTTATCATGTGACGAGTGTTCATTTGATATATGTCCTATGTGCTTCGTGCGCGGTCGCAGTTGCCAGCACCCATCGAGTTTCAGCTGGAGTCAATTATGGTCCACCGAAGAGCTAAGACAGGCTCTCAAAGATCTCAAGGCCTCTACCTCGGAAAGTGTCCCTTTTCAGTTGAACATGAGTCATTCTGGAGTCGCTACTGTGGCAAACAACATGTTAAGATCTCGCCTGAGTACCAGCGTAGGTTCTCCCCCACCTGTATGATTACTACTTCCCCACTAATCAGGAAACTGAGCGCAGTTGGCTCTCTGTCACATGTGCCGCGTTGAACACCCGGAATGGAAAGGAAAGCAGTGCCAAGAATGTTCAGCGTTCTTCTGTTACAGAAGTGTTTACCGGCATTTTGACCTCTTGAGCATTTCCATTGACGGGCCATGGACGTGTCCAAAATGCTTAGCGATGTGCAATTGTAGAGTATGATCCTATCCAACCCTTCTCCTTTTTTGCCAGGAAGCTTCAACATATCTGATATCAATCTAGTGCTGCCATTTCCGGACTCCATACACGCCAAGAGACAAACCATCCTCCAAAGACAGATTAGCTTCCGCTGATCCCCGAGGTAAAATACTCGGTTTTGCAGATAATGTCTTCGATCAGAAGCGGGTATTGAACTCCCAATATATAGTGATAATATGTACTCACAAATTATCAGGGAAAGCACAATGGAAAACTAGTGAATAGCCAGCCAGAGCCAGCAGTTCCAACGCGGGGAATAAAGAGAGCACACGCTAAAACTTCGCCAGTTCCTGACCCAAACAGCTTTTATACTGTATCTGCCAGACCTCGTTGTACCTCGGAAATCGAGCTCGTTCACCAAACCGTGATCGCTGCACCAATTGACACATCTCTTCAGGTTATGTCTCAGGCTCTGGCGACGTACCCTGGACCCCAGAAGCCTATGAGCTCTTTTGACGACTCTTTAGTTGAACCATGGGTACTCGATATTATGGCCCAAGACTATTTACAATCCAGTTCTGCACGAACGGAGAATTTAAATGGGCAGAGTTCTAAAGAGATGAACGCCTTCCTACTAAATTCGAATTACGAGTATAACATGGATCCGTCGACGTATGCCCACTCAAATGACTCGCCGCCATTACGAGCAGAAGGAAATGTGTCAGAAACCGGCAGTCTTGTTAATAAAGGTTCAGATATCACAACCCCAAGCACAATTATATCATTCGAAGACGAGGTAGCCGACTTGAGGTCCCAAATCGAGCGTCTGAAGCGTTACGCAGAGCAAATGTTGAGTCTTTCTCTGAAAGAATCTTATGCGAGCCTCCAAGAAAAGTTGGCCGCTTTAGAGCAAAAATTGTACCTCAAAAAGCAAGCCAAAGCTGAAGAACTGATCAGCCAGCTTGCTGACGACTTCCCGGAGCTTTCCAGGAAAGCAAGAGAGGAATTGAGAAGTCAACAGATAGCTTCATAAGCAATTGAATTTGGTACTGAGGAGGCGGGAAATCGTGGAATTCCGTTCCGACGTCAGGGGCTGAATCGCCAGGATGTTTTCGCAGAAACCGGAACTCCGCATGTTTGATCACGTTACTATTAGCCCATTCTGTCTTCCGCTGAGCTGCAGAATACGTTTAACATTTAATTTAAGTGCTTTACTTTCCCATCTTTCATTTACAATCTTCTTGGATTTCAGGATATTCTCATCTCCAATTTTTCACAATGGCCACTATCATACCTCCCACCGTTGACGAACAATATTCCGAGCCAGGTGTCTTTACAAAGTTTCCGGGTGAGGGCCTGCCCGACATCAAGCGTTATATTACTACCCACGATAAAAATGGCGAAGGAGTGTTTCTTCCCCACGATAATGGTGCTCATCATTCCCTCATGGCCAACGGTCGAGGAGTTCAAAATATTATTTACAGCACAACTGGGGACCAAGTCGACCTCGAGGATGATGCCGACATGATTCGAGCACGGGATATGCAGGTATGATCTCTGGGATTCTTGATCCCATTAGTTGGAGATGAATGAATCAAGCTAACCAAATGAATGCAGCCGGGTATTCATGAGCCACATGGAACAGTTTTCCGCATGATCGATTTTGCTCCCGGAGTTACCTCCCCATTACATCGAGCAATGTCCATTGAGTACGATAAATTTGACAATTATCTTGATATATTTAGGTTTGGATCAGGCGTCTCAAAGCAAGGCTTTGGGGTCATTTCGCAAATCGCTTTATGAAATCTGCTTTTGAATCGCCCGACTTTTCTGAATGTCGTGGAAGGCTGACTTGTCCCCCTTTAGCTACGGCACCGTTATTGAGGGTGAATTTGAGATTGGACTGGATAGTGGAGAGACACGTATTATGCGAAGGGGTGATGTTTTGGTTCAGAGAGCAACCGTACACCAATGGACCAATCTTTCTCCAGATAAGCCAGCTCGAATGCTGTTTGTTCTGCTTGATGTCAAGCCCCTCAAGCCTATCAACGGGAAGGAGATTTCGCAAGATCTTGGACCCTTGAAGCATGACTTTGGAGCAGATCACTGAGTTAAAAAATAGCAGACTATAGCATAGAACTGCTTGGTGCAACTTTAAATGAATAATCAGTGGATGAATATGCGACAAACTACACAGTAGCTTCAAGAAAATCAAGCTTTAATCTTACACTTCTTGTTTCCTAGATCTTCAAGGACAGAGTCTGGGCGGTCGAATAGGGTGCGGTATCGACCACCAGTTTAGAAGCCTACTGATGTCAGAGGAGGCTTCCCGCCCCCCCCCCAGCCAAATCTTACACCTACGTTAGCTCGAAGTCCGATGGCACATGAAGTGCACACCTGTATCTTGTCCATACTAAGCTCCACCTGACTTAATGTTCATTGTTATCGTATATTCTTCACAAGGTACATAAAAATTACAAATCATCAAAAGTGTGCATTATGATCATTTAATAGTCCGACGTTTAACTCAAAAAAATCCAAAAAAAAAAACCTTCCCCTGTTCTAGAACAAACCAACCTCTCCCGTCCCACGCCCCCTCCTTGATCAAAAATTTAAATGCTAGTATTCTTTGCTGTCATATCATCTCCACCTCTTTGTCATTTCCAATAGTTTCTGCTTGATACCCTGCGTGAAAGCTGAAGTATTGTTGGCTTCCAAAAAGTCCACACAGAATTCCAAGATACCACACGGATTCTTCAACGATGTCTGTGATCCGTTGGGTCCCAACAGTACAGGCGTACCTTCCCTATGATTCAAGTAACGTATAACCGAGGTAGATTCAGGCTCCACAACATTGATAGCAATGGATGTCGTGGATACGTAGTCGCACACGCGGTTGTCCCTATCTGTCATGCTGCTTCCCCAAGCGAGCAGAGCGACACGGTAGACCGCACCACCCCAAAAAGGCGGGCCTGGGGACCCATCTGTACTCTGAAGGATACGCAGTATCTGACCACAATGAAAATAGACAGATCGTCTGTCATCCGAAAGGCCACTCAATGATTGATCCGAGAAGCTGGAGAATTGACTTGGTCCTCTGCGCGCAAGATCTTCCACGCGAGTGAAACTGGTCAATGTATTCAAGCAAAGAAGATGGTAGATGAGCATATTAGTTCGCGATGCTGGTGACTCCGAGATCTGAGGCTGGTGACGGACGATCAAGAGCCATCTTTGGAGCATGTCTCGGACCTCTTGGAGGTGCATGGATACAACGACGCGAGAGACACTGCCCGTTGAAGTGCCAGACCGCCCCCCAATTGATAAGTCGTCAACGTTCCTACGAACTTCAGAAATTAACACCTGCAAGTAGCACAGCAGTAGACGCATAGCCACAGACGAGAAAGTCGGCGGCTGACTGAACTCTCGAATTTCGGTGAATGATCGGACGTGGTCTTTCAAGGACACAGGGTAAAGCTGATATCCGCTTTCGGATTGGCCGAGCATCTGTGACCACTGCTCTGCTGAGCTTGCATGCCAAAGACTGTCAGGGTTTGGCATTGGAGTCCGCAATTCTGCCACATGTTGGGGCAGGCGGGAGCAGGTGTCTTGAAACAAGCAAATTTCTTGGTCTACAATTACCCAAGAATAAATCAATCTAAACCGGCATCTGTTACCCCAAGTGTTGATTATTAAAGGGGCTGCTCTTACTGACCTGTTTATTCTCTCTCTCTCTTTCCATGAGTCCCAGTGCAAACTGATCTCCCTCAGTGGTCTAACCAAGGGGAAAATGGCGGGTTTGAAGTTCAGCATGTCTGAGTTGAATACCATCTGATTTGTTAGTGGAGCAATCAGGGGGGACGTGGGGCGTTTTACCTCCAAGTACATTGGCTTTTGATAGATTGCAATCTAGTTCAGTCAATAAAAAGATTATGAAAAAGAAAGTAGGTTTAATAGACAGAGTACATACATCCATTAATCCTTTATCTCCGCTCCATGTTGCCAATACTACAAATAGTAAGGCGCATTTGAGAACAAGCGGATCCGATGTACGGGCCATATCTTCATCAATCAGATTGAATAATGACATACGGCAAATATTGATGAGACCGTGGCAGGCGTGGTAACAAGTCTTTTCGTCTTGCCGACTGGATTGCATAGCGCCGCCTGCCATCATTATAATTAATTCCAAACTAAACATGGCAGTTTGCCCGCTCTGGGTTAATTGATTGGTTTTGAAATGTGCTGCCGAGACGAAAGGATATTGAAATTCGAGTTGATAGATACCCAGTCGCAAGTATAACTCCATGGCTTTTAAACATGGGAGTTTGGTAGGAAGCAGTTCCGCTTCACCCACTTCGAGGTACTGCGGTTTCTGGGCCCTTCGCATGTGCTGCTGCATCATTACGATCAATATGTCGCGGGTATCCGAGTGCAAGGACTCAATATCCACGTTTCGATCAGATTCAGAACTTCTTTCCGTCCACCTCTGCTGAAGATTGCATTTGGGGCAGAAGATGTTGAAGCACTTCTGAGCTGTTGATGGGCATAAATTTGATTGCACTTCAGGGTTGCAAAGGAACATTGGCCATCCTGCAAGAGCGCTCCTGAAAGAACTTTTCTGTGGCTCGGAGTCTTGAATAGACTCTGGAAACGAGTCCTCCCGTCCGGTGCTGCCAAAAAGTGTCGGAAATGACATTGAAGTCCTAGAACTGGACGCAGAAACGTCGAATGGGCTCATAAATGCTGCAGTTCGTGTATCTACAGAGCTTATCGTGGTACCGCGGGATCTGTCCATGCGGAATTCCTCCGAGTTTCCCATGGGCCATTCGTTCAAGTCTTCCATTCTGAGAATCTCGTCTTGTACAGTGGACTCAAATGCCAAGTTTTCAGAGGTGTCATTGGAGATTTGGAACTGACCACCGGGCCAATTCGTCTGATGGTACCCTCCATAATAGTCAATTTCTCCGGGCGTGAAGGAGAGCAAATCGCTATCGAGCGAGGAATCCACTGTCTCATCAATACCATCGCTTCCCATCTCATGAAAGGCTGAATTCTGGCCTTCTAAATTGCGAGACATTATCTCTGAGATGGTAACAGACTCAGAGCTTGATATGGCATATAAAACGGGGCTGGGCACCCTGTCGGTAGAAGATGATTGCCTGGCTAACCCCGAAGATAAATTCATGGTATTTTGGCTGTTGCCCCGCCGGGTGACCCTCGTAGTGCAGTTGACCCCTTTCCGGAGACATCTTGCACATGGAAACTAGAAGTAAAATCTGTGGTTAGACTTATTCCCTTGTATCTTCTTTTGCGAAATGTTTTTTCTGTAGATTTTTATGACTTACTTTCTTATCACATCTTGCTTTTGCTTTTGCGCAGGGGTGACAAGCCAGGAAGGACGAGTCAAGGATAGCAGGCTCAACGTCCATCTTTCAAGGTACTACCACGGTAGTTATGACGCTTCAAAGATATCCCTATCCGAGCTATCTATACTAACAAGATTGCATTAGCCAAGAAAGTATTACTGTACTTTTTGGCTCTTTGATTTGCCCGGTTCCCGCAGATATCGTAGAATTGTGTATGCCGGTTGTACCGTCAATGGCGTATGCGGGATCTACCGTTCAGCGGCGCATGCGGGATGCCACACCTTTTTGAAGGCAAATCGTTCATCAGCCAACAGATACAGCCTACCGCGAGTTGGTGATGCTATCGCGCGCCAGGGATAAGCTTTCCATAACTATCATGATTTTTTCCACTATCTTGACCCTGCATGTTCACCTTGTCTTTGTTCCATGTGCAATGTACGTGAACCACGATAGACTACGACCTGCTTCTTTTGGGATGTATTGACTCCTAGAAGTCATGCAACACGGCCAACTTTGACATCAAGGCTCCGATCCCAGGCTCAAATGCGCCGAATACGCATCCGACAGATTCCTTTTCAAATGTAGAGGTCCTGGTAAAATCTTACAGTAAGCACTTAGGGTCCTAGCGACTCGCGAGTGTCCTGCACATCGGGACGCTCGGTCGATCAAAACACGATTTTTACGTGCCGCAGACGGACATTATTATTTTTGTAGAATGGCGGTGTAGAAACTTGGTGCACCGGAGTTCCGCGCATAGAACCGATCGAATCAAACTCTAGTTAAACAAGCAATAGAATAGTTTTGTCAAATCAGCGATCTGCGTATATCGTGCTTATCGAACCTTATCCCCTAAAGCATGACAACGCAAGTTAGGCAAGTGAGGCAACATGCGTCTGTTAGAGCACACACGAGCCGGGCATAATGATTGGTTTAACTTTGCTTCCTTAACGGGCCTTACCCACCTGTCATCTTTTAAGCTTACTGTGGAACCATGCGCCCTATATAAAATGGCGTGCGAGGGAATAAATATAAGTCTTCAACAACGCAGTTTGTATTTTGGATAAGCTCAGCAGGAAATCAACTGTAATCTATACTTATACAGTGATAAACTAATGACTAGAGTGAACTATCATGAAAAACTATTAGAAGCTGAGTGAGAGCCTACTGTCGTACAAATAAACCGTTGTCAAATATGGTGCTAAATTAAGCGAGGTGGCCCCTTTTAAGCATTAACACGCGACTTTATCGTGTCCTCTTAGCTCTGCCGGAGTAGATCACCCCAGTTATATCGTACTGTAGCACTATCTTCGAGATTAGAGTCAAGCTTACGCAGATCGACCCACTCTCGTAGACAAGGGGGGCCACTATTGTATACACGGCACGGAGGATGTGATCCGGATCACCCCGATAGGCGCAAAATGGTTAGTGGTAAAGAATTGAACCTGAAGCTTTGGTGCTTATTAGTTTGGGGAAAATGGAATACGACGTCGCATTTACAAGGGCAGGGCGGCACGCTCGTAGGGCAGGCCAACCCCCACTTTAAAATTGTGGTCTGAGACTTCGAATAATAAAATCAAATGATTAATAATTATCATCGTAGAACATTAGATGTATTGAGATCACATAGAGAAATTATTCACTGACTAATAAAGATTTTTTCATTTTGGTGGATATATCTACTAATTTAGCACTTATAATCTCCCAGAGGAATTAAAGAAATCTTCTTGCAGAGAAACTCGGAATGCTATGTAAAGGCCATCTCAGTCCAATCAGAGGAATCCTAAATACAAATTAAAAGAGATGGGGAAAGAATGTATATATAAGAGTAAATAATCTAATCCTGGAGCGGATGTAAGGATGCTTTGCCAGCGTGATACGCTAACACCCTTCGGCAACAACTCCTTCAATTGACCTGCAGCATGCAGCAACAACACTTATACCAGCGGAGACTCGGCCGTTGGTGTTGTGATGCCCATCTTCCCTCTGCTGAGGAATACCGCGCAAACAAGTGCCAGGCAGCTCGCCGCCAAAGATATAACGAATCCCTTGTCAAAGCTAGCAACGACAGCTTCCAAGACCATCTCTCTGGTATGAGCATCCAAACCCTCGATCAATGCACTACCAACGCCCAGAATGATTCCCTGAACTTCAGCAAGCGGTGTATCAGGCAAGATTGCGGAGATGGATGTTTGGGCGGTATTGAAGAAAACAGTGTTCGCAATGGAGAGACCTATAGCGGCGCCTCCAACTTGAGCACAGGTCAGGAACCCAGATACGAGTGGGATGCTTTCCACTGAGACGAGCGATTGAGCAACTGCAAAACTGGCTTGCGAATAAGAACCCACGCCTAGGCCAGCGAGGACAGTAAAGCCGTAGATGGATGCTGTGCTCGTGCTGATGGTTGTCGTATAGATGAGGGCGTTGCCGATAATAAACAAGATGGGACCACCGACGAACCATGGCATGTAATATCCGAATTGTTGCATTGCAAAGCCGTTCACGAAGTTCATGAAGACTAGGCATACGACATAGGGCAGCAGCTTAACCCCAGCTGCAATGGCGCTCTCTCCATGGACGATCTCAAAAAAGAGTGGTATGAAGTAGATGAAAAGGAATGCACACACTCCCGCGCAAGATGTTTCGATGAATAGAATGACCAGCTCCTTGTTGCGTAGGTACTCCAACGGGAACAGACGGCGCAAAGCGGTAGTGCCGAGAGCGAATGTTTGTTGAAGGGCCAAAATAACGAACAAGGCACCTGCGACGACAAAGAGTGCTATGACGGAACCCGAGTTCCATTCATATAATAGACCACCAAAATTGATCCCCATAAGAAGACTGGTCATTGCTCCCAGGAGAATCAAAGCGCCAAGCCAGTCAACCTCCTTCATGCGATTGAAGAAGCTGACGCCAGGGTGTGGATCGGATCGTGGAATGAGTAAGAAATAGACTGGAGCGAAGACTCCACCGATGACAAGATTGATGTAGAATCCCCAGCGCCAGGTTGCGCCCGAGTTGTCAGCAAAACCACCGCCAATGAAAGGGCCAATTCTGTAACAGTTAGTCGAGAGCTTGGTATGATCACCTGGTATTCGTATTCTATTTACACTGTGCCAATACCCCAGGTCATCTGTTTTGCAATGATTAGCAGCGGCTCTTGAAATTTAGGAGAGTTACTTACACCAATCAAAGCCAGATAAGGTGGTCTCTCCACAGTCGATGTGGTTACTGATATTATGGTCATCACACCAATATACATGCCCACGCCTCCGAGTCCGCAGATAGCTCGCCCAATGATAAGCGCGTTCATGTTTGGAGCAGCGCCACAGATTGCAGAACCAACTTCAAAGATGAAAGTCGTCAGTATATACAGGTATTTTGCATCAAATTGGCCGTAAAGTCGGCCCCTATAATGTAAAATTAGCCTTTTGCGCTTCAAGTTTGGGTCTCTGAGTAAATTACCACAGAAGATTCGTACCGGCGGCTGCCAGAAGGAACGAGACCGAGATCCATGGGAGTTTGTTGGCCTCGCCAAAGTCCGATATGATAGCATCTTGAATGTCTGCGACAATTGTGTTGTCGATTGCAAACAGGAATGTGGAAGACAAGACACAGGAGATGACAATGACCCATTTGAAGCCATGGACATCCCGGGGAGGCTTGTTGTCGACGAGGTCAGAAGTATTGTTCTGTTTTTCGTCGTTTGCTTGAACTAACTCTGACGGATCGGACTGTGAGGTTGAATCATTGTCGTGGCCTTCAGGATGAGGGATCGTTCCTTGAGCCTCGTCTGAGTGCGACATATCTTTACAGAACTTGATATGGGAAGAATATGGAGGCTGCTAGGAGGTTGCAAGCAGAATGCAACCTTTGCTTTCAGAGGCGTGCGCGGAGCTTAGCGCGGAGCTAAACTAACGCGGCAGACGTTTTTAAGAGACAGCTAGAGCTTCAGTAGCGTGTGGGGTATCTCTCAACAACTGCACAAACTAATTCAAGTGGCAGTTTGAGAAGGAAGAATCTAATAAGGAGCGGTGGTTGAAATGGAAGAAAAGAGATAGGAATGACAATTTGTTATGATGAAGAGTACTCCTCTAATCCTTTGTCTGGACAGGCAGGAATGCGAGAGATTCGATAAAGTTACGAGTTGCGAGATGGACGAGATGATTGCGAGATGACATGTTGCGAGTGTTACCGCAACGGAACGCAGTTACGAGATAAGTGAAGGGGAGAGGACATTCCGCTTCCGAGAGTCGTTTGTCTCGCAACCTCTTCTCTGAGTCAAGGATCTGCCGACTCGGACGAACCTTGCGCCGGGCCGTGCCGTCAAAAGACAGTATCATGCATCTCGGAAAGTTTTCTAGCATCTCGGAACTGGATCCTTGTAAGGGCGGGCCGTTGATGATCCCGCCCATGCGCATGCAGTACGCTACTGTACTACTACAGTCATGCCGCCGATAAGTCGGCACATAACAGGGGTTATATTCCTATTTAGATGAAACGTGGGGGTTTAATCTCACTTCTCAGGAGTCAGGAACCCGTCACCCGTCAAGGCCGTCGCGCAACTGCTCGTAAGATGACCAACCCACTTTGCTAGGAATTCTTATCCGAATTTGAAATGTGCAGCTTATTATTAGCAGGCTTATCCGCGGAGCGAAAATGTGTGTCCTTTATCTCCAATGACCCCGGACGCCCAAAAGAGGGGTTCTGCGTCAAAGAGCAAGGGGGTTGTATACTACGGAAGCCTCACTTATTGACAGCCAATGAGACGACTTCCCAGTCACACGAGGAGATTCCAGAATTTCGTTTTGAGGCTCTTGTTAAGGATACACAAATATCTAGATTGGGTAAAGAATAACTTGCTGAGTAATCTGATATATTGAGTTATGTTGTTCTCACGGAGGCTTTGGAGTGCTGCAGCACAATGAATTTCCTCTTGCATGTGGTTGTAGTTTAGAGAGCTAGCTAAGAAGGCGCAGAGGTCGTAATCTCTGGGTTAATCTACCATCGCCACGTGTAGATTCAACCACGTGACCACATCCCGAGAGCTGACAACATCAGAGATTAGCTGAATATGTTTTTGAAGGAAACATGAATCATATTTGCTATAGCTAGAAATCTAAATTCAACCTTCTTCTATCCTCACTCACTCAGTACTTGCTCAGCTACCATCTCTGCCAACACATTGAGTGTCGTAGTCTTCGCTAATAAGCTAAAAAATGGAATATCAACCTTGAAAGCCTGGTAGAACCAAGTCCTAAACTCAGCAGCCAGCATACTATCCATTCCAAACTTTGCCAGCTCTCTCGAGGCATCGATCTTATCCAGCGGTAAGAGGACAAGATTGGAGAAACGCTTCAGCACGAGGCTTACTACCGCTTCTAGCACCGAACTGTCCTCGCCGCCCTTGGCAATGGCATCCGCAAGCTCCGCCGGGAGGCCAGAGCTACTCTTCAGATTGGCATCACTTTCGCTGTCGAGAGCTGAAGCGAGGAGATTAGCACGAGGATCGTTGAGCGTAGGATTAGTTCCTGTGAAGCCTTGCTTGCGCAGGAGCTTGAGACCCAATGGCTCGAGACCGGTGAGAATATGTCCAGAAGCGTTGATGTCGTAGATGGTGGAAGACGCGCCCTTGAAGGACAGCGAAATGTCGATGATCTGAAGCAGTTCATCTTCATTAATGGCTTGGATACCTTTGCGCAAGAGCAGCGCTTCGATATCGGGGTTCTCGTGTAGATATCCAACCTCCGAGATCATGCCCAAGCCAAGCGAGACTCCAGGTATACCTTGGCTCTTCAGAAATCGAGAGAAGACGTCGAGGAAGTAGTTTGCAGCGCAGTAGTTTCCTTCGGTTGCTGTTCCAACACTACCAGAAACCGAGCTAGTCATCATGAAGAAATCCAGGTCGTTGGCGCGGCTTTTGACAGCATTGTATAGATTCCATGATCCGACCAATTTTGGATCGATTCCGGTGTGCCAATACTCATTGGACATGTTGGTCCAGAGTGCTTCCTATGTAGACAGTAAGCACTGATCATTCTCTATAGGAGTTGAAGAACTTACATCGAGACCCATTGCTGCCTGAATGACGCCGCCGACGGGACCGTCAATGAGGGCAACCGCTCTCGTCACATCATCGTACACTCCAACGTCACCACGGACAACTTGGATTTCCGCGCCAGAACTTGTCAAATCGTCAACCAAGAGGCGCGCTGGCTCCCTATCAGTACCACTGCGACCAATGAAGACAAATTTCTTTGCCCCCCTTTTCACCATCCACTTCGATATACTTCGGCCCAGACCACCGAGACATCCAATCATTAGATAAGTTTTCTCAGGGCTGAACGAGGATGCGAATTTCCTGGGCAACGCCTATAAAGACAATCAGTTTGAGTGTTTATTTATTCACGTTGAAATTACTCACCTGAACCAAAGACTTGTCATTTTGGAGTGATATAGCAACCTTTCCAATTCTGTTTCCGAGACCGAAGTAGCGGTAGGCTTGGGTAATCTCAGAAATATCAAAAATCTTCAGAGGTTCAACGGCACTGATTGCCTTTTGTCTGTAGAGGTTCATAGTTTCTTCAAGAAGGCTACACATCGGTGTCAGTAAAAGAGTCGTTATCTTGAGGAGTAACAAAGTTTCACCTTGCCCAGATTTTTGTTTGCTTGGGCTCGTAATAGAGCGATGTCAGATCGAAAGCCGTGAAGGTCACGTTGCGGCGAAACACCTCCATGTCAAGCTTGCCGGCATCTACAATGTCACGCTTTCCAACTTCAATGAAACGCCCAAAGCTGGCGCATGCCCTCCAACTAGCGTGAAGTAAATCCCCAATCAAAGAGTTGAGTACGACATCCACTCCTCTTCCATTAGTTGCAGCCATCACATCATCTAGGAAAGAGATGTCTCTGGAGTTGAAGATGTTTTCTCGCTTGAGCCCGAAATTGTTGACTAAAAAGTCCTTCTTGTCTTCTGTGCTTACTGTAGCAAATATTTCCGCTTTCGAAAGCTGTGCAATTTGCACGGCTGCAATTCCAAGTCCACCAGCTGCGGAGTGGATGAGCACGGACTCGCCCTCTTGAATGTTGGCACGGTGGCGAAGAGCATATAGTGCGGTGGCAAAAGTCAAGGGGAGCGTGGCTGCAGTGTTGAAGTCCTCATCGTCTTGAAGTTTTTGACACGCCCATTCGGGGAAGCGCTCATTCGTCTCGAAATGGCCCGGTGCCATGACGACGACACGGTCGCCTACACTGAGACGTTGAATGCCATTGCTGGCGACTTTGGTGACAACTCCGCTGCAATCGAGGGTGCAGGAGGCATCGACAGTATCAACCTTGCCAGCAAGAGCGTAAAAATCCTGATAGGAGAGTTAGTAAATGTAACATAAGTGTTGATGGAAGCTTACCTTTGCATTTAATCCCACAGATTTGATTTGAACCTCAACCGTGCCGGGTTGTAAATCGGTCAGATCTGGTAGATTCTGCTCGAAAGAGATGGTCTCAAACTGGCCTACGCTTTTAATCATGAGCTTGGCCGGCCTGATCTCTGCCAGAGCTTCGAGTCCTGGGACGGCACCCTGCTTTTGACGGAAAACATCATTCATGCCTTCATCTGGAACGAAGCGACTGACATGCAATACACCGTTCTTCTGTGAGTACTCGAAGTCTGGATCTTCCTGTGTCAACGCGTTATTCAAAACGGCAAGAACAGCTTCCGTGGAAGTTGTGGCTGGCGCAGTCACGTCCATATCTAGCGTGAAGAAACGCAAAGATGGCTGCTCGAGCATCAAGGCTCTCGAGAGACCAGAGATCAAAGCGAAATCCGGGTGCGCTCCCTCGATGTTGTTGCCTCCTGTGATCCAGATGAGATTGAGCGCATTATCAGTAATGAGCTTTATAGCAACCATTTCTGAGGACGTCAAGGTAGACATCACTGGTCTTGTGAGCTCAATCGTCGAAATTATCGTCGTTTTTGGTTTGAAGTCAAGAGCGGTAAGTTCACCGAGAAGAACCCGTTGCACTTCAAAGTCTTGGCCCAATATTTCAGTAAGTCGAGGGAGTATAGAATCGTTGAAAGCCGATTGATCCTGTTCTTCAACAATAATGACTTTCTTAGACTTTATTTTCACGACATTGTCGTTGTTCAATGTCGTGAGAGAAAGTGTTGCTCCGGTGGATGTTTGATGCTTGATGGATGATGCTGATCCGGGCAGAAGCTTTTGCATAGCTATCTCGGAGGATATGCTGAGCATTTTACCACCAGAACTCAACAGCTTGCTGAATATTGACTGATGTTTCCCGAGGTAACCGTCCGATGTCTCAACGGGAAGATGTAGGACAAGCACATCGTAATCTCCTTTGATCGTTGTCTTGGTGTTCTTTTCTTCCCCAACCGTGTCTGTAACAACCTCGTGGGCAAGTAGATCATTCGAATCTGTCAAGTGTCCTCTCCAGTACGACTTGAAACGCTTGAACGGGGTCTTCACCTTGAGGATCTGCATCAGATACTCTGTTATCCCAGTATCTTGACTGTCTAGTTCCAAGATTCGCAGGGAGGGATTTTGGTGCGCCAAGAGATCCAGCGCAGCTGCAAGACAATTAACGTTTGCAGCAAAATCAGGTTTGCCGGTCCATGAATCAACATATTTGGTAAGACCATCATCAGCAAGAAGTGTGACGTCGGGTTTCCAAAGAACTCGGAGCATTGGCTCACGTTCCTCAGTTTCATCCTTCTGCGAGATGCCCTGGTACGCAGTGATGCGCGCGTCTTTCATGTGGGCAAGAACTTGGCCGTTGTTATCGTATAGCTTGGTTGTGATGAGATGGGTGGCAAATCCGGCTTTGACAGCCGCAGCGTCAATGAACCAACATTCGTCTGATGACGGTTGTGGGGTTTGAAAGGATAGTTCCTCAATTGTGGTAGGAATCTTTGCCGAGAGAGCTTTGATGATGCCAGATGTACTGGCAATAATACCAGCTTGTAGCATCGCATCAATTGTGATGGGGTGAATTATGTATTTCGATTGGCTTGTCTTTCCTTCGCCACCACCCTGGAGTAACGTCGTTCTCCCCAGTGCATGTTCTCCCTTCTTACTGCGGGGTGTCTTGATCTCGGACAAAGATGTGAAAGCAGGTCCAAAGTTGAGTCCCGACTTGATGAATTGACCGTACCAATTTCGAATGGCAAGAGCTTCCAGATCTAAGTCTGCTGGTAACGGTGACTCTACTTCCAGGCTTTGCTTTTCAGTAATACTAACCAATCCAGTGGCATGTGTAGTTGATTTGTCGTCACTGAAGCTGCTTATCTCAAAGTTCCACCATGTAGAAGAATTACTGGCACCGGATAGCGCGGTTGGTCGAAGAACCGTGAACAGTTCTACTCCGGGTTCATTCTTCCCAGGAAGAGCAAGTGCTTTGAGGATTTGGACCTGGCGTAGTTTAAAAAATGGTAGACTTGAAGCCTTGGTATTTGTTGCTTGAGTGACAGCCTCAATTGCCATTGCAATAAAGCCAGCTCCGGGGAAAACAACAGTCTCTTCCAGCTTGTGGTCGTCTAGCCATGGAACGCTAGTTGTTTTCAGAACATTTCTCCAGGTAGTTTGAAGTCCGTCACCACCAGGCTTTTGGGTGCCGAGAAGATCGTGATGTGGATATTTTTTGTTGCGGTATTCAATGCTTGAACGGGATTCGCTCCATAAAAGACCATCATAAGTCCAAGGATAGCTTGGCAAGTTAGGGATGACCTTTCCTTGCGAGCCGAATTTGAAGGAAGACCCCGTAGCCAATGCTGTGATTGAACCCTCGACGTAATTGACGTTACCGAACTTGACATTGTGGCCGTGCAAGAATAGTTGACCAATGAAGTTCAGCACACAATTGACGGCATCTCTGCCTCGTGTAAGGACAGAGCTATAGTGCCCCTTCTTACTACCCAGCTCCGCCTTTGTCTGCTTAATAGGCATCTCAAGGGCCGAATGTGGACCCACCTCTACCAGGTGATACTCTTCTAATTTGAGGATTCCTTCCAAAGCATCACTGAAGAGGACTGGCGATTCAAGGTTTCGACGCCAATATGAGGGTAAGACTTTTCCACTGACGGCTTCACCAGTGACTGAAGAAATCCAGTGAGCACGGTGCTGTTGTTTAATGGGAAGGCGTGAGAGGTTTTGACGAAGAAGTTCCTCATACTCCTGTCCAATATGGGCCATGTGATGCGAATGATATGCCCTTCCATCAGTGTTGAGTTTGCGGGCGAATAGACCCAAGCTTTGCAGCTTATTGGTGATTTCAGTGACTCCCGAAAGATCTCCACTGATAGTGACACTCTCTGGGGAGTTGACACACGCGACTCTAATTGCGTTTCCGAGGCCAAGTTCGTCAATGTATGACTGAGCCGACTCCCTCCCTATCCCAGCAGCGAGCATACCCCCTTGTGTAGGATTATTGCTTTTCCCCACAACGTAACCTCGATAATATGCAACAATGATGGCATCGCGAGCCGAAAGAAACCCAGACGCATATGCGGCACCGATTTCGCCAGACGAGTGGCCGATGACGGCTTCAGGAGAAATTCCCCATCTTGCAAGCAAGTCGATATATGCGATTTGAATTGCTGTACACACTGGTTGCGATCTGGTGACATGGTTGATTTGACTGGTGTCCTTTGTTTCCAAGATTGCTTGCCGGAGTGTCCATGATGGTGTCTCGCGAAGAGTTTGGAGTACATTATCGAGCTCAACAATAGTTTTACGAAAGGAAGGAAACTCCTCGATGAGCTCTTTGCCCATCTGAGCCCACTGCGCACCTTGTCCAGTAAACACAAATGCAAAAGGAAGAGTAGAGTATGAGCCGTCGCTCATTTGAGTGAGGTTGCTGAGACTTAGGTCATCTTTCAGAGTTCGCTGGCTAGCAATGAGAAATCCTCGGTTTGACAACTGTGATCTTCGCACTCCAAGAGTGTAGGCGAGATCAACTACATTTCTCTTTTCGGGGTCGTCGTGGAGAGCTGAAACTTGTAACTGTAAAGCGGATGGCGAACTTGCCGAGAATGGCAAGATAAACTTTGAACGCGATAGAGACAGTTGCTCTGACGATAGATCGGATTGAGGTGTCATGTAAGACTCGGCAGCTTCCATGATGAGATGGCTGTTTGCACCTCCATATCCAAAAGAATTAATACCGGCTCTTCTAACCGGCTTCGTCGATGTGAAAGCATCGCTTTTGTTTGATGGCCATGCGGTTGATTTGGTCACGATTTTGACGCCCCATTCGTCAGTCTTGATCTTTGGATTGACGTTGACAACACCAATTGTAGCTGGAATCTCCTGCTTTTCCAAAGCCATTGCAACTTTGAACATGCTGGAGAACCCAGAGGCAGCCTCAGAATGGCCAAGATTAGTCTTGACAGATCCAATCAATAGAGGCGCTGTTCCAGACTTTCTTTGGAAGACACGCGAGACAGCCTCGACTTCGATAGGATCACCGACCGGAGTTCCAGTACCGTGGCACTCAACGTATTTAGTCTCATGTATCAGCTTCTCCAGACCAGCTTTTGCGTACGCTTTCCGTATAACAGCCTCTTGCCCGTCAGCACTTGGAAGCGTGATTCCATTTGTTTTTCCGTTCGAGTTGACGGCACTTCCACGAATCACAGCTCTGATGGGGTCGTTGTCTCTCATGGCGGCATTGAGCTTCTTGAGATAGACGGCCCCGACACCATCGGCCCTGCCGTATCCGTCGGCAGATGAGTCAAATGTGTGACAAGTCGAGGTACCAGAGAGTACGCCTGCTCTCATGGTTCCGATGTGTTGTTCGGGTGATTGCATAATATTGGCTCCAGCCGCAATGGCGGATTCACATTCTCCGGCGTCAAGGGCAGCACATGCCATATGCACAGCATATAAAGATGAAGAACACGCCGTGTCAAGAACAACACTACTTTTATTAGCAACCTTCCAAGTCCATGGATTGATTTTCTCACCTCGGCCCGGTCAGATTGAAGACGTGACTGATTCTGTTGGCAAGGATAGTCGTTCCCATTCCAGTAGCATTGTATCGGTGAAAGTACTCTGCTTCTTTTGCTTGCATGACGATGTAATCAATGGTAAAATTACCAACATAGCAGCCAATATTTGCCCCTGATACGTCTTCGAGTGTTGTACCCGCACTCTCGAAACATTCATAACAAACTTCAAGTAGCTTGCGCTGTTGCGGATCCATATACGTTGCCTCTAGGTTATTGATGCCGAAAAAACTGTTCTCAAATTGCCGAATATCATCTTTCAAAAAGTAACCGCCTTTGGTATTTAGACTTGCTGGTCGATCTGGGTCGGGATGGTAATACGAATTAATATTCCAGCGTGAAGCGGGCGTATCACATTGACCAGAACGTTCATCGACAAGCATGTTCCACAGATCTTGTGGATTGTTGACCCCTCCGGGCAACCGACATCCTTGAAAAGTGTCAGCTTCATTTTCTGAGTTTAAAACCCGAACTTGAATTTACCCATTCCGATGATAGCAATTGGCTCGGTCTCATTTTGAGAGTCGTATGACGGTAGCTGTGGGGATGACGACCCCGAACCAGAGCTACTGGAATTTATATCGAGATATGGCGCCATGGTTGAGATCTCGAGGATAATCAACAAGCTTGAATCGCTTGTTCTAATGATTGACTGATCTCTCGATTGGCCTTCAAACAGAGGACATGCCAGGAATATATCTCAAGAACATTATTCTGCTTTGGTAGTAGTCGCAGAGTACCCTTGTAGTATGGATAGTGGCCGATGCTCCTACGGCGGCGGAGGTCCGCGAGCTCGCATGAAATTTCTCGGGTGTTGAAAGTGTCCGCTGTACGGAATTCCTTAATCATATTACAGAACTAGGGTGATAATCCCGCAGACGGGTCCAATCTCATTGAATTGGCGGTAAAATTACCTTTCCGCGAAACCCTGAGAGAGGGTGAACTTGGTCGAAATCTGATTCGTTTTTCTTTCATTCCTACAGCAAGATCTCAACTTATTCACTCTTGAATAGTTAGACGTACAACTGCCAAAATGTCAAGTGAAACCTTTGCCCTGATAACCGGGTGGGTATTCTAATTGACTGATTTCATTCCACTGCGCTAAACCAACTCAGATGTGGAAATGGAGGAATCGGACATGCTCTCACCCTAGCACTTCGAAAAAGAAGTACATCTCAAAATCTGGCCAGTTTAGCTGCGGTTGGACTAACCTCACCTATAGATGTTACTGTTGTTTCAACACTTCTTCCTCACGAATCTTCCGAGCATCTCGACATCAAAGGGGTCCATACAATCGTGACCGACGTTACGAAGGATGAGAGCGTAAATGAGCTCAAAGAGTTTATTGAAAAGCTGACCGGAGGGCGGCTGAACTTGGTTTTTAATAACGCGTGAGTAAGAGCCATCACCATGATGAAAATCGCTGACGAAGACAAGTGGCATTTGTACGTGTCTCCACATATATGCATTTTTGACGTCTAACGTAAGTACCGTCAGGTTATACGATGACAGCTACCGATACCCAGGTCAAGGAGGTAGAAAAGATGTTTGCTGTGAACGTGTTCGGTCCCATGCGCATTGTTCATTATCTCCATCCCATGCTCATCAAAGCAAAGGGTACAGTTGTCAATATTGGCTCCATTGGTGGAATCTGTCCATTTGTCTATGGCGCATCATACAATGCAAGCAAAGCTGCGTTAGTACATTATGGCAACACATTGCGTGTGGAGCTCAAACCTTTTGGGTAATAATATACTACGGTCAAGCAAGCTTCAGAAGCTGATAACTTCTAGGGTCAAAGTCGTGAATATCATCTCTGGTGAAGTCCAGACGAACATCCTGAAGAGCGATTTGAAACGCAGCTTGCCAGTTGGTGAGTCAATTATACGATCGTTCCTTGCTTCATATTCCTTGCTAATAATACCACCAACTAGGCTCTGTCTATTTTTCGATGAATGAAGATTTCAAAGCCCACGTGCAACGAACTCCGGGTAAATGAATTCCTGTGTGGAACGATGATTTCTGCCAGTGGGGAGCTAACCTCTTGGCAAGATGCGATGTCCCCAGATGATTATGCAAGAGGAGTTGTAAACGAAGTCCTCAAAAAGAAGCCCCGTGCTTGGCTCTGGTGGGGAAACTCTTCTGGCTTGATCAGAGCAATAGATGCGTTTCTTCCAAGAACATTCTGGGTTAGTGAAAAAAATACAACGAGCTTAGGCATTCATTGACCATGACAGGATTGGATGTTCTGGCGCATGTTTAATTTTGGAAAGCTGGCCAGCCACATAAAAGGTCAATCTAAGGAATAGATGTGAGGTTGCAAGCAATGAAAGGAAAACTGTATCTCAGTTTATATGAACGACTACAAGCTGCCGGGTAAATGAAATAGCACACCAACTAAAATTTTCAATTACATTTTCATGAGAATAAATTGAAATCAGGATTCGACCAGCCTGCCGATTTTCGTCAAGCCAGAATGAAAGGTTGGTATAACAAATGGTCTTGGACCCCGGTAGGTGTACAAGCCAAACCGTAGAGTCGCATTCGTCTTCTGGGACTACTCATACTTTGGTTTGTGGGATTTGCTGCAGGTGTGCCTCGAGTCACTTTGCAGGTAGTACCGTGAGCTAATGCTAGTCTTGTTCTTCTCATCTTCCAGCGTTTTCGACTCAAACGGACTCAGTGCTTAGTAAGATGGTTCTGCCCGAGATCAGTCTTGGCAGACTAGGGCAATCGCCGCCAAATCCGCCAGGGGGGTAGGGTTTACTGTAAGAAAAGAGGTCCTTGCACCGCAAACAACAAAATCCGTAGCGATAGGAGTTCCGAGAGAAGTCCCTGGATTAATATGCAGGCGTAGTTGGGGGTTATTCCAATTATTTGCGCTGTGGCATTGAACACGACGGACTTTGATCATTAGGGTCATTCTTTGTTCGGAATTAACGAATATTATTTCGGCCCTCAAAACGGTACCGATACTGGCTGGGGAGGGGCCAGGAGCAAACCCCGCCTATTAGTACTCTCTCTTGAAAGAACATAAATCCCTATTTACTCGGCCACCACTTTTCCTGAACCATTTGCCTTTTCCCCTTACCATCAAACTATCACATAACTATTCTTATCCATATCTACAAAAATGACAAGCATCGACATCCCCGGTCCCTACGCAGCCCAGGCTTTCCCTGCTCCAGGTCTTCGAGATATCGTCCGCAATATCACAACTCATAATGCCGAAGGCAAAGGAGTATTCCTCCCCCCCTCTAATGCCGCTTTTGAGTCTCCCATGGCCAATGGCCACGCAATTAACAATGTCCTCTACAACACTACCGGGTTCCCCATCGATTTGAATGACGACAATGATATCAAGTATAGCAGCACACACGAGGTACGGGATTTCTCTCAGTCATGAATCTCGTCCCAACATAAGTATCAGAGATAAAACACGTAGTAACATGATGTTCTAGCCCGGACACATAGAGCCGAAAGGGACTTTAGTGCGCTATATTGATTTCTCACCGGGGGCCGCCTCTCCCCCCAACCGAGCTCTTTGCCTTGGGTACGGCATCATTATTGAAGGCACCCTTGAAATTGAACTGGACAGCGGCGAAAAGCGCCTTATGAAGCGAGGGGATATTTCCGTCAATCGCGCTACGATTCACACCTGGAGGAATATGAGCCAGACTGAACCTGCACGGGTTCTGTATATCCTTCTGCCTATCGAGCCCCTGAAGATAAATGGGGAAATTGTTGGACAGGATATGGGAAAATTAAGTGAGAGTTTTGCCGCGGATGAATGAAATGTGCGATGACTCTGCTTGGAAGAACTTGGGCTTCATTTGTAGCACTATTTAAAGCCAAGTTTAAGTTACGAAAGAAATATGAAGTATAGTCAAAATCTTGGATGGTGCTGTGAGTTTCAAAATCTTCGTATCTTCGTAGAGTCGCATAACAACCAAAACCAAAATATACCTGGTTATCCCTTCGCCTACAGTAGAATTATCGAGAGAAAAAAATGTGCAAACTGTTTTCGAATTAGTGTCGTCGGTCTGGTCTCAGTGTCTCACAACAAAGTACTCTCTGCAGAAACGCGCAAGCCTTTCTTGTTTGGAGCATAGGGAGAGGGGGCGGGGGCAGCGGCAAGGATTCGATCACAAGAATTATCCCAAGTCAAAACACATATGCACGTTGGTGAAAAGTTATTCCTACCACATTCTACGGAGAAAAGCATAAAACCCAGCTCTAAGCTCATTACTCAGTCTGTTTCTCAATACCTTTAAGAGCTTTTGTCCACACGTTTAGAAATCCGAACCGGCATTTGCTCAATTAGCATAAAGACATAACTCTTCGATACCCATGGCTTTGTAGGCTGAGTGATGGTGAAGTCGAAGTTGCGCATAAGCTAGCGGAATATCGAATAAGTAAACGTATAGAATGCATCAGTGAGAAGAGAATTACCTCAACAATAACCTGCCTCATCTCCATCAGGACCATTGTCTTTCCCAAGCACGACCACCTACCACTCCCAAAAACCAGATCATTGACTCTCTCCATCTCCTTCCTCTTCTCGGGCCCCGCCTCAATCCATCTTTCAGGACGGAAAGCCTCAACATCCTTCCCAAAGACTGGGTTTCTCTGAAATCCCCAGAAGGAAGTCGCTATCGAGGTACCGCCGGGGATGAAAGTGCCCTTTATGACTTCACCGCCCTGGTTGATTTTCTTGGTAGTGAGTCCCGTGAATGGCGGCCAGATACGCATTCCTTCCCTGATGCAGGCATCTAGGTACGGAAGCTTAAGAGACTCGGTGTTCGTGATAGGGTTTGAGATGAGGCCTGACGCGGCGGCGTTATCAATTTCCGCTTGGAGCTTGTTGTAAGCTTGTGGCGATGTAAATACGTGAAGGAAAATTGCACGGAGAGCAACGGAGTTCGAATCAGTCCCAGCGCTCCTGCATTGGCATGTCGTTAATTTCGTTTTTGGAGGACCCGAAGTTTGAACTCACAGTTGGGTCAATATTTCTGCTTCAGCTTGGAGTGGTGTCATCCCTTGTCTGAGGAAACTACCGAGCATGTCGTCTTTGTCCTCGCCAGAATCAGTGCGTTCTCTGACGTAATCTTGTGCCATTCTATTGAAGTTTCAGCGGGTATAAGAAAGCCAAGTTTAGTTGTAGTTTTTACCTCATGAGTTTCCCGGTCCCCTGAGCATCTTTAGTAGTAGGTGCCCAGAATTTCTTTGCCAGGTCTGTGTTCAGAATTTTGGTGAGTGAAGGCATGGTAGTGATCACTGAGAGGATTGGTGCCAGATCGGCAAAGATACCATGGTAACCGTGGAGATCTTTGTCGTTGGGAAGGCTGGCAAAGGGTGTTCCAAATGCATATTCGCTAATCACATCGAGGGCAAAGTATTGACAAGCCATACTGAAATCAATGGTGCAGAATGGAGGCTCTTTCGCTATGTGTGTATCAATATACGTGATGAATGACTGAATTCCACTATTGATGAGCTGTTCAATCTTGGGATTGTTTTTGGTAGCGTACTACATATCTATTAGTATCTTTCTTTCGTCGAAATTCTTCTTGACTTACTGCGGGACCCATAATGGATCGGAGCCTATCATGCTTTCGGACGTCGAGTTCAGAGAAAATATTATCGATGAATGGGTTGAATCGGATAAAGGAATACCAAACTGCCTTTTGATGCTTCTCTCTGGCAGCACTCATGTGATAAAGGATATCCGGGTCATCAGTCAACAACTCATTCGGACCAATGCGCGCAAGAGAGCCTGAATTAGAGTTTAGATTCTGCATTTGTGCATAAGAGGATGAAAACTCCACGAACCGTGCTTTCTATTCTGTGCCAGTAGATTTTCGTGAAACTTGCCGGAAACGGCAGCTTTGGCTAGCCATATTTCCGAGAAGGAGGCGAAAAAAGGCCCTCCAAATGCTCGTAGTCTGTACCATACTCTGATATAATTAAGAACCACGAGAGCAATCAGAGCGATTGGACCGTATACTGGACCGTATTTGCGGCCATTCTCAAGAATGAATGAAGATAAAGACATTGTTGACGCCCGAAAATTTGACTTTGTAATAAGCTGCGCAATGAACTCGAGGGCGATCCCGATGACTATGATGACAGAAATCTTTTGAGCACGGCGGAGGCGAAGAAACAAGTCACTTTAGACTTCCGACAAATCACTGGAACTATAGAAAGGGTTTATTAGTAGTTCAGTCTGCCGCGTCCTTGAGCAAGCTGCGGACTAACCAAAAAGGACAACTTCACAACGGAAAACATTTCCCCGCTCCTGGCTGCAGTTGTCATGCCAGTCTCGTGCGTGGGGGTGGTTAATAAATGTTGTGGCATTGAGGACTGTGCTGAGCGAACATTCGTTCCTGCTTCTCTAGAATTTGATGGATGCACATACGGATTCCCTTTCTGCATGCAGCTCGTGTAGGAATGCCGATTAGTACGGGTCCCAGAAGGGATAGACCAGATAATGCATCGTACGTGCTGTCAGCAAAGGAGATATCTGACTGTGCCGCTAATTCACTGTGGTGTGTTCTCCGAACTCCGTAAGCTTGTCCGAAAAGGAACAATGGGGCTCTTAGCTGCAGCTTTGGTAGTACGGTGATGTACAGGAGCGGGACACGAAGTATGAGCGGTTTCCGGGTTTCGAAGGACCCCTCTGGAGAACCTTCGGAATGATCCCTTTATTGACTAAATTCGTTTTATTCTGCAACTTTTCTCGGTTTAAAAGCATGTTTTATTGCTTCGTCATTTTATAGTTTAGGACAGAACGTCACATTTCCACCTAAGGTCATATAAGTGTAGCTTTCTTTTGGGATAATATCAAATGATAAGACGCTTCATTCGCTTTTGAATCATATAAATGTTTGAATCGTCCAATAGAATAGAGTTGAATAGATAAATTCAGCAAGACAGAAAAGCTCGTCTTCTGCTAGGAGATCAATTATCTGCTTTCCTTCTTTTCAATGTCCAATATAGATTGGATAGTATCAATCAGAGTCTCAGTGAAAGGTCGAAATTCAACCCCTAAAACTTTCTTGGCTTGGGAGTTTGAGTATTCGTAGGCCCCTTCAGCCAAGGAACTCACACCAGGATTTCCAATCGTTGTTCGATTTTCCATTTCTTTGAAATTGCTTCTTACAATGTCAAATATCTCCTGGAAGTTGAACTGCCCTCCGCTTATGATAATGCGCTTATTCCCAGCGGAAGGTATCAATGCCGCACGTATATGGGCAACAGCCAAGTCCTATGTTTTTGTGACCTCGTTAGTATTTATCGGATTGAGGACTCAATGCCCTTTGAAGAGAACAGGTTCATAATGGACCAACATACTCTCGCGTCGACTTGAACGTGAAGTGGAATCCGTGGAACGGGCGAAGCTGTTCCCAAATTACACAATTTCCATAACCTTGCATTTGACTCATTGAGATCTTGAATTCTGTTGACGGAATGAACTGGCGGTCCAAATGTCGCCGGGGGGCACAAAGTAACGAAGTCAAATTTCGGCTTCGGCTTCTCATCCATAAACTTCCAAGCTGCAATACAGTTTCAGCTTACGTCATGTTTAAGGAAGTGGAAGAAAATGTCTGTCTTATCTTACCTGCTTGCTCGGCGAATTTTTTGCTCGCTCTATAAGCCGTGGCCTCATCTCCTACTAACGCCTCTTCCCAAGTGACCGGATTCCAATCAGCTTCTGTGTATACTTTGGCAGGAGGAGCATCGACCCGCGAGAAGTCTAGAATACTCGCAGAACTGCTCAAGTAAACAACTCTTGTCACCTGGGGAGCATGGTCTTTCACTGCCTGTAGCAGTTCCGTCGTGCCCTGTAACGAAGTTAGCTGCTGTGGTTTATATGTATGCCAGGGAAATATTGTACCTTGATAGAAGGATCTAAGAACTCGAAATTGCTTTGGCCGCTACCGCCTCCAAAGGGAGATGCTGTGTGAATCACAAGATCGAATGGACGGTCACTTTTGACAGCTTCGTTATAAGCACCCGGAGTCGAGATAATCGGAACAATGAAGGTTTCGAGTTGAGCTTTATTCTCGTGGAAGTCGGCTTTAAGTTTCGTAGCCGTAGCTTCCGACCGAACAGTACAGCGGACGCTGAAATGAGGGAATTCCAGTAGTTTCGATAGAATATGAGAACCTATGAACCCGTTCCCGCCAGTGAGAAGAACACGTTTAGGCATTATGGAGTGTTTTGACCAAGGGCGAGTGGAGTCTCTAAGAGCGGTCTGTAGTATAAATGACGGAAAAAGTGGCAGGAAGAAGAACCGAGGGGGGTGGTGGGCATTTATATATACACTGGTCGACGGACTAGTCTTGTCGCTTACAGATATACCAAGAGCTGATCGGAGTGAGTGATCTAAAGGAATTCCTGATTGTGCAGGACAGGATTTGGCATGCGCAGAAGAACTTTTTTTTGGCTGGAGCAAGGGATTCAAATCCCAATCGTCCGTTAAAAGCCGGGGTCACGATTTCACAACGAAGGGAAGGGAAGCTTAGACTGAGAGGGCAAGATACACCCCCAAGTATTCTTATTTTAAGTATGCATCTGCAACGTCGTCCCTCCATCAATAATGTAACCCACACCGGTAATATAACTCCCTCCAGGCCCACTCAAGAACAGTACCATATCCGAGACTTCCTCAGGGAGTGCGATTCTACTCATTGGAATCGCCTTCTCTATCATTTTCCTGAGTTCAAGACTTCCTTCCATTGCTGTATCTATCATTGGACTTTTGACCCAAGATGGGCAAACCGCATTTACTCGAATTCCATACGCAGCATTGTCAAGAGCTATTGATAAGATTAGATAGTTGATCAGCAAGCAGAAAGTCGTCTTACAAGACGGATGGTCTTACCAGCGCTTTTCACAATTCCCATCACAGCATGCTTAGAAGTTGTATATTGAACGATACCTCCCACAGGAACGTATGAGTTGCATGATCCGATATTGATGATAACGCCCCGCCCTAAATCTCTTGGGCCATTTCGGCCTTGTGTAGACCTGACAGATTGCGCTTTCATAACCTGGGTGACTGCCTTGGTGAATAGAAATGTACCCCTAGTATTGATATTGATGAAAGTATCAAACTCAATTATACTAGCATTTGAAATCTCAGCCGGGACCTTGACCCCAATCTGCTGGGTTTCAGCACAAGTATGAATGCACATATCAATGAAAAACTTACACCGGCACTGTTGACAGCATAATCAATTCTCCCGAATTTCTTTCTAGCGTTCTCCACCATAGACCAAACACTCACTTCGTCAGATATATCGACATGAAGTGCCAGAGCTTGATACTGAGGGTTGGCAGCCAACTCTTGGCTCTTCTGAGCCCATTTTTCAACGGCAATAGCATTGATGTCAGCAAATACAACTCCCGCGGCCCCAGAAGCGGCGAACGCAAGCGCACATTCAAGACCAATGCCGCTCCCTGTTTCGACCGTGGTTAACAATCAACTGAAACCCGAGTTCCTGACGCAACGCACTGGGAAGTACTCACCAGCACCAGTAACAAGAGCAAAGCCGTCGACATTCATCGTGAGATGAATGAGATTCAAGTATTGCTATGCAAAAACCGGAGTGGCTGAAACACCTTACGACTCAAGGTGATAGGTAGTCTTACGATATGGGCCACTTTGAACCCTTTTGGAATGTTTGCTGAAGGATTGGTCGCTTAGGAGCAAAGTTGGGGCCATTGTGCAATGTAAGCTAGGGGAGAGTTCAGGGTATTGCCAGAGTGCGTCAAATCCCATGCACGTCGTATGCTTTGAAGATGCTCATGCCACATGCATCAGATCTGCATGACATTGTCACACTTTCAGCCCGTATGCACTATGGAGTTCCGACTTCCCACGGGAATCCTCCGGTCTCGCAATCGCCGGCATCAAGACCCTGCACCCGCCGGCGGACCGCTCCCGGCCCATTCCCACAATGGGAAGGTATCTCGAGATGCTCCTAGGAAATGCAAGCGGAAGAATACCATGCCGTCTGAGGGCGTAAAAAGCTTTTTACGGAAGAATAGCCGCTTCGGTGGTGAAATTTTACCCTATCGGCATGCCATTCCCCCGCATCCGCAGAGCCGGACTTAAGAGCAGCTGGACATGTTATTGCCGCCATTACTGGATCCAGCCAAGTCGATTGAGTTAACCCGCCCCGAAATGCACGAGTAATGTGTCTTGCTATTAGGACAGAGGATGATTCATTGATCCTACTGCAAAGGCGAGATGAAAGTATAGCCAAGGGAGGTAAGGAAGTTGTTTCCCGAGATTCTCAAATAGGCAGCGATTATACATGAACAATATGTATAAACCGTCTCTTTTGCACATAAACAAATCATCATTGATTGAGCATTTAGAGCTCAAAACCACGTTGACGAGTTAGATGAACGCCTCAGCTGTCGGCCTTGCGACGATTTCTAGACTGATCTCGGGCCAGCATATAGGCTAGGAGGAGCACGAGAGCAGATTGGACATGTGAGTCACGATTATGATGTGATCTGCCAACGATTTGAGATAGAGATGTAATAAAAAGAAGCACGTTTATCAAAATTCATGGGGTTATAGAGACTTGTTTCCTCCTGAATTTGTCTCTTCCCCTTGATTCTCGAAAGCAGAAACTGGCTACAAAACTTAGTTTTCTGAGAAGACGCATAAGCCCACAGGCCCACGGTGACGATTGTCTGCTTTTCTCAAACAATATTTGCGCCCGAATCACTACGTGCAACGAATCCAGTCACATTGCTATCCTTCATCAGCCACAGGTAAGCTTCCGCAACCTCCTCAGCTACAAACACTGTCAGTCAACGATTGAGGAGATATGTTTCATCTATACATACGCTTTCCCACATGTCCAGTGGGTACCTTCCCAGCAATACTTTTGAAGATAGCTTGCTTGTGCTCATCCGGAAGACCATTCCATAACTCTGTATCTGTTGACCCAGGCATGACTAAATTTACTCTAATTGGAGCCAGGTCGATGGCCAAGTTCCTTGTCATGCCGAGGAGGGCCGCTGCATAGCTCGCAATTGTGGTCCAGTTGGGGGTTGGACGTTCCGCAATCGTGCCTGAAGTGAATACAATGGAAGAATCCGGGCCTTTGTTTAAATGCTTAGCTCCCACTTTTGCTGCAAGTAAGGCGGCAGTAAATCTGATTTGGCCTGCGGCAATAATAGAATCGTACGAAACATCTTTGAGGGCCATAATGGCAGGAGCGTCACCGGCAGTGAAGACAATATGGTCCACATTCCCGGTTTGCTTGAAAAGAGCTTCAAGGTCTGACTCAACTGTTGACTTGGAAAGGTCGCATGTATATCCTTTGACGTCTGCGGATGAGTAGGCCTTTTTGATGGAAGCAATGGAAGACTCGACGCGGGCGGCAGACGATGATGAGATAGTGACGCGAGCATTTGATTCGATCGATGCCTCTGCTACGGCATATCCGATTCCTAGGAAGTCAGCGGTTTCCATTGAAATGGTGGGATTCAAAGACCAGATGTCCCTCCGATGATAAGGATGTGTTTGCCGGCAAGCTTGTTGTACTTTTGCGAAGGCATCGTGTGTTGTGCGTGCAAGAAAAGAGCATTCGAGATTATTTGCGTAGAAATATTCTAGGGAGTAGTAGCGGAGGTCCGCGAAGTATTTGCCTGCCGGTTTTATCGAGTTGCGACGGAAGTCCGTATATTCTTCGTTTATAATAAAATTTAAAGTTTCGAGTAAATAATTTGTTTGTAAAGTGCGCTTTACTTTTATTTAATTTAAATAGTCCAAGTTAAATAGAAGTAAAGCGCATTTTAAATTCCTAGTAAATAATTTATTTAAAAAATATACTTTACTTTTAT